>KZ064029.1:11083-26501 GCA_002091835.1 Anopheles maculatus | reverse complement strand
AAAAAAAAACGAACAACAAACCTTAAGGAGCGGTAAAAATGTTACACAGTTTCCCTTATTTAATTAGCCCACTCATACTCCAAAAGCCATCCCCTCACAGCACGAGCAAACGAGCGAAACGCATAAATTTGTCAACCATCAGCAAACCCGACGGCAGCAAACGACGACCACGACGACCACGACGACGACGATTGTTTTACGACTGTTGCTTATGCCGCACGAGCGAGGTGCGAAAGGTGGTGTGTATGTGTGTATGGTCTCCGTCACCGTGTGCAAAGATATTGGCCCAGTAACGTAGAATGAGACACAACCGCCACCACCACCACCACTACCAGCAGCTCGTCAAAGCTGAGGTTAAGACACACGCAACGGAACCCAAAATTGAAAGGACCTCCTCATGACACGAGACTGCACTCGTCTAACTAATCGCGCTCGTTAAAGGTAGTGTTCCCGGTAGTAGATTGGTTGGGTCAGCGGGGTTCTCCCGTGGATAAATATTTGCCGACTTACACAAGGTAAGCGTAGCTTGCTTGTGGGAATCGTTCCTACGTTTCGGGATCGGACTTTGGAGCACCGGACGACCGGCGTACATAATTGCTTACTGGCACGCGAATTGCCGTTGCGTTAAGGACCTTCCTGAGCTGGAACCCGACTTGAGGAATGGCACACACACACACACACATTATCCGCAGTGAGCACCCCCGTAACTCTAGGTGTGGAAGCGTTAAGCAGCCGCTACTTCTATTTATGCACAGCTCCACACAAAAAAGAAGAGAAATACAAGACCTCATCGAACAACACAACAGTAAGCGTAAGGGCAACAAAACAAAAATAACAATCCACCCCTTAAACACCATCAAACACACGGTAATTGCGCACACAAGAGGGTGGCGATCGAGCGACCAGCAGGCGAATGCCTTGATGAATTCTGATTGCGCTTTTACTTTGGTGGTTGTGCCCCTCCTGACGTCTACTAGCCACGAAATACTTAAAATATACGCGTTGCGAAAAGGATGCCTGGTACAGCCACCGCACAAATACGCAGCACTATATGTACAAAGCTGCGAAACCTACTAGTACGGGTAAATTAAATATACCTTCATTTATATCCTCTGGAGGTCGTGTTTTTTGCCGAGTGTGTGTGTGTGTGTGTGTGTGCACCCGCACCCATTTTCCTCGAGGTTACAACATTAAACATTAATTACCGCACACAATCCACCACAGTGAGATGTATCTCCCTCTCCTGTAACAGGATATCTGTACCTTCTTCGCAATCGGTTAATCGACGGCGTCGTCAGCGTCGTGAGAAATAGCCCAACAGCTTGCCTGTAGCGGGGCTTTATCATTATCTCCGGATGCTTCCTTCACGCAACCACCATGCGACGGACACACGCACACGATATGCGCTCACTAATTGCACTTACATTGCCTTCATTAGCTGCGAAATTTGGATCGTTTTCGAAAAGGGACACATGGCTGGATGGATGGATTAGACAATTAGGCAACGACTCTATTCGAAAAGGGATACTACACTAACAAATGATACACACTATAACGGTTCACCGTTCATGGTGAAGGGCGTTTAGATTGTATTTACATTTGCTAACCGGGGTTTGCTAATCAAGAATTGATAGAGAATCGAAAGAACACATCCTGTTCTAGCGGGCTCGGTATAGGCGAGCTGGTTTGGCGTAGATGGTACACGCGCATACACGGTTTGTTGCGTAGGTGATGCCACGCTCAAAATCCTCAATCATCCCCTAATCATAAACTCATTTTTCTCTTGTTTACGTTATCACAACAACTGTCTATTCTAGTTAGAGTTAATTATCTACCTCACTACCCTGAAATATGATTTCCTCGTAGTATTGGCAAAGTAATACAACCTTTAAACAAGGCAAATTGCGTGTGAGGTGCTGCGCTTCGAGCGACTCAAATATCATGATGAAGTGAATGCTGTTCATCATTCTTCGTTTGGAAAACAAAAAAATCCATGACATCTATCATCCAAAAAAAAAAAAACAATCGCAACTTGATTCTCCCTCTTCCAGATTCATTAAATCTGGACATTTACAACCACTCCGGTATTGATGGGTATGTCATACACCGTATCCGATATTAAATAGATAGGACCAACTTTGGATATAGACCATGTTCCATAGACTATTGGACTATGTATGCGTGTGTTACCAACTCCTGCACTAGTGTCACCCTTGCTTTTTTTTTGCTTTCAAAAAACTGCAAGTCCAACAAACCGGTGAGTGCAGCGGTAGCGCATTGTGCATTCTAAATGGGTGACCAGCAGCAGCCCACGAAACGACACTGACAGGCCACTTAACGGTTTCGATGTCGGGTGGAAATTAGAGCCCGAGGAGGAAAACTTCCTCTCGCCGCGGCTCACGTCCTTCTCACTGGGGGTGCGTAGTGGTATGGTTTAGCAAGCAACAGCCAAACAAACAAACAAAAAACGGTAAAACACACTAAAGGCCGGTACAAAGCCGTAGTTAAGGTTCGCAAATAACAGTCGGGAGAGTCGGTGTTATCGCGAACCATTTTATCTGGTACCGGGTTTGGCTCGCTTTGCGAATCCTTCACACGCTGGACATACCTTAACACGCGGATGGTGGCATGAGGTGCATCGAGGGGACATTGTGTGTATGCGTTGCACACTGGAAACCACAATCGACGCTTGGTGAAACACGCACACTCGAAAGCGCATCTCGGATTGCAGCGCCTGGTAGCCAGATGATGATGCACTGTACAAGCGCATTTTCGGTGCCGGTGTTTTGGGGTGCGCTGATCGCAAACAACCGCATCGCTGAGCTGTACCTTCGTAGCCTAATGCGACGAAAAAGTGTTCGTCCACCCATCGGCTGGGTGGATGAATTTGAACCAGGCTTTTCCAGGCGGTTTGGATCATTGTCAATCGCGTGAGATTTTGCTCTACGACTGGGCGGGCGCGCAAGCACAGTTTGAGGCGGTCGTCAGCGGAGTTGTTGGATACTTTACGGTCTTTTCCGATGGGTTTGAAATTCCACACCGGCGGACCAAAAAGCCCTGTACCATATGACTGGTGGGCTCGATCAATCTTGCGACGTTTATGTGCGTGCAGTGTTGTCTCGTCTGCCAGTATGACAAATTGATGACGTTGCTTGGGGCTGGCTTTGCTAGAATTGGATCGATTGTTGTACCACATGACGCGAAATACCTTTCAGACATTCGTCCGTGAAGATCGAGTGCACTACATGAAGGTTTTTTATTTTAAAAAAAATCGCAATTTAATGTAAAATGGTCTCCCTTGAAATGAAACATTCTTCCTACCAAAAATTGTCCTTGCCCGCATGAGATTGATTAAATCTTGCAAATCCAATTAAAATCCAACCACCTCGGTGCTGGCGCGCACACAGGAAAACCACTGGGATACGCTCTTAATAGAAAGGGTGTTCGCGAACACCCCTTAAAAAAAAGGGTGAAAACGGTCGAAATCCTCCGCATGAAATCATAGCACAGCGATCTTGTGTTCTGTTCCCGAAACCATTCCATTTAGCTCTGATTTCTGCGTTTTTTAATTAGTTTAATTTTGGAAAGGGGTTCCCCCGGGTACCATGCTAAGAGGGAACCGTTTTGTGATGTTCTAGTTATGGTAAAATTACTACAGAAAAAAGATTCAAGTCTCTTGGAACTTACCTACATCCTTAACCCTCCTAACGAATGCCTTTTTGTCTATATGATTTCAAAAAAATAACTCACAAAACTGCAATGGCGCTACCTACCACGAGTACCAAACTGAATTGCCTTTCTAACTATTGGTGGTGTTGTTCCTGCGAAGAAAACTTTCCATCACTTCCCATTTCGGGCTGGTACCTTTGCAGGCGCACACGTGTCACGTGTCGAGCAACCGGAGGAAAGAGCCTGCCAACAGTTTTCCCTCTTGGTGGTCAAAAAAAAACGGGATCAATTTGTCATACTGGCAGACGAGACAACACTGCACGCACATAAACGTCGCAAGATTGATCGAGCCCACCAGTCATATGGTACAGGGCTTTTTGGTCCGCCGGTGTGGAATTTCAAACCCATCGGAAAAGACCGTAAAGTATCCAACAACTCCGCTGACGACCGCCTCAAACTGTGCTTGCGCGCCCGCCCAGTCGTAGAGCAAAATCTCACGCGATTGACAATGATCCAAACCGCCTGGAAAAGCCTGGTTCAAATTCATCCACCCAGCCGATGGGTGGACGAACACTTTTTCGTCGCATTAGGCTACGAAGGTACAGCTCAGCGATGCGGTTGTTTGCGATCAGCGCACCCCAAAACACCGGCACCGAAAATGCGCTTGTACAGTGCATCATCATCTGGCTACCAGGCGCTGCAATCCGAGATGCGCTTTCGAGTGTGCGTGTTTCACCAAGCGTCGATTGTGGTTTCCAGTGTGCAACGCATACACACAATGTCCCCTCGATGCACCTCATGCCACCATCCGCGTGTTAAGGTATGTCCAGCGTGTGAAGGATTCGCAAAGCGAGCCAAACCCGGTACCAGATAAAATGGTTCGCGATAACACCGACTCTCCCGACTGTTATTTGCGAACCTTAACTACGGCTTTGTACCGGCCTTTAGTGTGTTTTACCGTTTTTTGTTTGTTTGTTTGGCTGTTGCTTGCTAAACCATACCACTACGCACCCCCAGTGAGAAGGACGTGAGCCGCGGCGAGAGGAAGTTTTCCTCCTCGGGCTCTAATTTCCACCCGACATCGAAACCGTTAAGTGGCCTGTCAGTGTCGTTTCGTGGGCTGCTGCTGGTCACCCATTTAGAATGCACAATGCGCTACCGCTGCACTCACCGGTTTGTTGGACTTGCAGTTTTTTGAAAGCAAAAAAAAAGCAAGGGTGACACTAGTGCAGGAGTTGGTAACACACGCATACATAGTCCAATAGTCTATGGAACATGGTCTATATCCAAAGTTGGTCCTATCTATTTAATATCGGATACGGTGTATGACATACCCATCAATACCGGAGTGGTTGTAAATGTCCAGATTTAATGAATCTGGAAGAGGGAGAATCAAGTTGCGATTGTTTTTTTTTTTTTTGGATGATAGATGTCATGGATTTTTTTGTTTTCCAAACGAAGAATGATGAACAGCATTCACTTCATCATGATATTTGAGTCGCTCGAAGCGCAGCACCTCACACGCAATTTGCCTTGTTTAAAGGTTGTATTACTTTGCCAATACTACGAGGAAATCATATTTCAGGGTAGTGAGGTAGATAATTAACTCTAACTAGAATAGACAGTTGTTGTGATAACGTAAACAAGAGAAAAATGAGTTTATGATTAGGGGATGATTGAGGATTTTGAGCGTGGCATCACCTACGCAACAAACCGTGTATGCGCGTGTACCATCTACGCCAAACCAGCTCGCCTATACCGAGCCCGCTAGAACAGGATGTGTTCTTTCGATTCTCTATCAATTCTTGATTAGCAAACCCCGGTTAGCAAATGTAAATACAATCTAAACGCCCTTCACCATGAACGGTGAACCGTTATAGTGTGTATCATTTGTTAGTGTAGTATCCCTTTTCGAATAGAGTCGTTGCCTAATTGTCTAATCCATCCATCCAGCCATGTGTCCCTTTTCGAAAACGATCCAAATTTCGCAGCTAATGAAGGCAATGTAAGTGCAATTAGTGAGCGCATATCGTGTGCGTGTGTCCGTCGCATGGTGGTTGCGTGAAGGAAGCATCCGGAGATAATGATAAAGCCCCGCTACAGGCAAGCTGTTGGGCTATTTCTCACGACGCTGACGACGCCGTCGATTAACCGATTGCGAAGAAGGTACAGATATCCTGTTACAGGAGAGGGAGATACATCTCACTGTGGTGGATTGTGTGCGGTAATTAATGTTTAATGTTGTAACCTCGAGGAAAATGGGTGCGGGTGCACACACACACACACACACACACTCGGCAAAAAACACGACCTCCAGAGGATATAAATGAAGGTATATTTAATTTACCCGTAGTAGTAGGTTTCGCAGCTTTGTACATATAGTGCTGCGTATTTGTGCGGTGGCTGTACCAGGCATCCTTTTCGCAACGCGTCTATTTTAAGTATTTCGTGGCTAGTAGACGTCAGGAGGGGCACAACCACCAAAGTAAAAGCGCAATCAGAATTCATCAAGGCATTCGCCTGCTGGCCGCTCGATCGCCACCCTCTTGTGTGCGCAATTACCGTGTGTTTGATGGTGTTTAAGGGGTGGATTGTTATTTTTGTTTTGTTGCCCTTACGCTTACTGTTGTGTTGTTCGATGAGGTCTTGTATTTCTCTTCTTTTTTGTCGCTCGATCGCCACCCTCTTGTGTGCGCAATTACCGTGTGTTTGATGGTGTTTAAGGGGTGGATTGTTATTTTTGTTTTGTTGCCCTTACGCTTACTGTTGTGTTGTTCGATGAGGTCTTGTATTTCTCTTCTTTTTTGTGTGGAGCTGTGCATAAATAGAAGTAGCGGCTGCTTAACGCTTCCACACCTAGAGTTACGGGGGTGCTCACTGCGGATAATGTGTGTGTGTGTGTGTGCCATTCCTCAAGTCGGGTTCCAGCTCAGGAAGGTCCTTAACGCAACGGCAATTCGCGTGCCAGTAAGCAATTATGTACGCCGGTCGTCCGGTGCTCCAAAGTCCGATCCCGAAACGTAGGAACGATTCCCACAAGCAAGCTACGCTTACCTTGTGTAAGTCGGCAAATATTTATCCACGGGAGAACCCCGCTGACCCAACCAATCTACTACCGGGAACACTACCTTTAACGAGCGCGATTAGTTAGACGAGTGCAGTCTCGTGTCATGAGGAGGTCCTTTCAATTTTGGGTTCCGTTGCGTGTGTCTTAACCTCAGCTTTGACGAGCTGCTGGTAGTGGTGGTGGTGGTGGCGGTTGTGTCTCATTCTACGTTACTGGGCCAATATCTTTGCACACGGTGACGGAGACCATACACACATACACACCACCTTTCGCACCTCGCTCGTGCGGCATAAGCAACAGTCGTAAAACAATCGTCGTCGTCGTGGTCGTCGTGGTTGTCGTTTGCTGCCGTCGGGTTTGCTGATGGTTGACAAATTTATGCGTTTCGCTCGTTTGCTCGTGCTGTGAGGGGATGGCTTTTGGAGTATGAGTGGGCTAATTAAATAAGGGAAACTGTGTAACATTTTTACCGCTCCTTAAGGTTTGTTGTTCGTTTTTTTTTCGCAATCGTTATGCCCTATTGAAAGGATCGAATTGGAATAGCTAGCAGAAAATGGTAGACGGGAGACATGTTTGCTTTTTACGGGTGTTGAATGCTTCGTGTGTATGTTTGTAGGGTGGTTTCGGTCCAATCATGCGGTAGTGGTGGAACACACCACCAACATGTACCGGCTGTTTTTATTTCTTCTCCCAACCACAACCTTCTCGCACCCACCTCATCAATCGGTGTTTATTGTAATACATTTCCCCATCAAAATAGCTGCAAACAAACAAGGAAACTTAACCGGCCAAGTGGCTCTTTTAGCCTGGTATGATGTGTTTTTTGTACTTTCCTTCCGCTGCTGTTGCATGTTCCATTGTGCGACGACTTACGATTTTTAAACGGTTGCAAAGGAAAGCATACAAAAAAACAAACGAGTGTCTTGGCGTGAAGTGAGGCTCATCCAGTCGGTCATAAAAAGATTTGAATGCTCAATATTCGCGTGTAAGAATGTTGCAGCGAATGTTTCCATTAAGCGCATTGCAACCGTCTGTGGTGGTGATTCCTTGGCGGCATTATCTTGTAGCCGCCTGTGTAGACGAGTGGCTTATCGCGACCTTCTGAATGTAAATGATGATCGCCGTGTGACGTATAAGACGCTCGTTAACATGCACGCGAAGATAAAGCAATGTTTTATTGGTTGTTTTTTTTTTACTTTTGCTTTTTGGAAGACAGTTTTATCACAAGTTAAATAATCGCAAGAGTGTGCAAGTTGCTAAGATTGAAGTAATGGTTAGCGGTTGGTTTATTTCTCATCTAGTGTTTTCATTACAATTATACTTACCGTTCTCATGACATGACCAGCTCATCGAAGCCTAGCAATCCTAATTCACTGCACGATGGTGAGGTTACCGTACAGCTCATGGAACTCGTCGTTGTAGTCCTTCCACGTCGTGTCCATTGTCCTTCCACACATACGGGTTCAAAAATCCTTCAGAGCATCTTCAGAGGGGACTATAAAGGTTCTATACAGTCTAAGATCCGTCTGTCGGGACAAGATTCCTCAGACCCCAGTCCCTATGTCGTTGTGTGGACGGCTTCAAAGGTGCGATCACCAAACCATCACCACCAATGCATCTATGTATGCACCAATGTGTCTATGTCATCAGCGTATGCGTAAGAGCTGGATTGATCTACAGAAGATGGTCCTCCGAAGTTTGCACCTCCGAGTCGTCAGATAGAAAGTTCTTGGGTTTGGCCCTACAACAATCTGAAAAGGTTGTCAAGATAGCTGGGATGAAACTCAGGTCAAGAACAAATAAATCTCATATTCTTTTTCTTTGACCAGACATTCCTCACGATTCATTTAATAACAATATTTGCATTATAACAACAGTCAGTTTTTGTTCTCTAAACCTACTTAAACTCGCTATAAAGTCATAAAAGTCATAAAACGCAATCAGACAATGGAAATATACCATGGATGAGAAGAAAAAACAAGGCTAGATGGCTATATAAACAAGTGTGAAGGAAGACAGGCAAAATCAAATCATCTGTCCCTCCCCGGTTATCGTATATCGTGTCGTTGTGTCCTTGGATCACAAATCGGGGAAGACAAATCGCTAATCGGCCAGCCAAACAGGGGATGTGTTGAAAGGACGTGCGAAAGGTGAACGGGCAAAAACAACCAACCCATACACTGGGTAAACTCCGGATTGTCCAACTCCACCGGAACAATGTTCGTAAACAAATTTAATGCCTAATTTGCTTTACTTCTATCGCCGTTTATGATTTCATCTCTCGCTTTTTTGTTGCTGTTGGTGTTTTGTTATCCTAGTCCATTTGGTTTTGAAGTTGTGGGCTGGTGCTATCTCTTAGGAACATTATCTGTTTGTTTGGGACACACGCACACTCGTTTCTCTATGGGTTTTGCTTTATCGGCATTTAATTGCACTCCGTGTGCCTTATGATAATGTGTTTTTTTTTCTACGGATGTTGTGTTTGTACGTTTGTCTAATTAAGGACTTACCGGACCATACTTCCCATGCGTCTCTCCTGTGCAAACAATTTGCCATCTTCTCCAAATCTCGGTCTGCTGTTGGTCATTCTTCCTGTTTCGTTTGTACGTACTTGTCGGTTCCATTCTGTGTCTTCTACGAGCGGACGTTTCGCCTCTTATAACTGCCCGAGATGGGCTCAACCATATCCGGATCGAGAGAGAGAGAGAGAGAGAGAGAGAGAGAGAGAGAGAGAGAGAGAGAGAGAGAGAGAGAGAGAGAGAGAGAGAGAGAGAGAGAGAGAGAGAGAGAGAGAGAGAGAGAGAGAGAGAGAGAGAGAGAGAGAGAGAGAGAGAGAGAGAGAGAGCGCGAGCCTTTGCAGGAAGGAAAATATCATAATCTCTTTATAAATTATTCCCACTCGTGGTCACGGGGTTTTTGCGCTTGGCTTTAGGGTGGCCCAGTTCATTTTCTTTCCGTTGTGTCGTCTGTTCTTCCTTGGGGGCTCCTGCTCGGTCTCGCACGGATTACTTAGTATCCGCTCGCACTCAATTGAAGAAGCTGAGACGAATTGTTGCGGTGGGTAGGGTATAGAAAAATGGAAAAATTATGGAGAAACAAATTGCGCTCCGTTTGCCGGTGGTTTCTGGTTCGCATTTTGTTTCCCCTCCTTGAGCTTATTACTGTGCGAGTCCTGTTGCTTTGGCTTTGCAGTTTTTTTTTTAGAAGAAATGACTCTGTGGAATGAGTGTTTGATTATGTAGGAAGAAGCTTTGGAGGGAGTTTGGCTTAAATACCGATGTGGGAAGAGGCCATATTGTTCGCCAAGGGAAATCTCTCATCAGTGATCTCGCAACTTGGTGATTTATGACGTCTTCTGTGCTGCATACTCATTTACGGATATGACCGAAAAATTGGCAAGTTTGGAGATATTTTCGGGGGACACACGCTAAATCGATCGAACACAGTTGCAAAACAGTGTGTCCTCCATTATTGACAACTACTCTTCCGTACATCACATTGTGCTTTGCTGCCTTCACAGGTTGGGGGGTAAGGGTAAATCAATGAAGATTTCCCGAGGACATCCTTGCGAGAATTGTTGTGTGAAGTCTCGGCAGGGAGCAAAATAAATTAACCACATCTAAAGGGCACACCATATCCCCGGAATGCCTGCAGTAGTAATCGCAGCTGTACGATGTGTGGAATGTTGGGCGGCGAGGGTTTGTGAGGAGAGGGGTCGAGATATCCAGTTCAAAGATGGAATTTTCGAGTCAAACTTTTCGCCTCTCTGCTCCAAAATGTCTATGTTTACCTTTATATTAAGTGGTTTCGCCTTCAGCTTGCCCATGTTTCCCGGAGAGACATCCGAGGAATGTGCTTCTCCGGTGGTCGGGTGCCCGGAGGTTACCGGGACCGGCTTGGTATGTCTTGGCGCAATGTGATTGCCGGTGGAAGTTGGTGCATGCCTGTGCTTGCTAATCCAGCCTGCCAGCGTTGTGGTCGTGGGCGAAAGACATAGTTTCACTTTCTTTACGGTTTTAACTCTCTTGAGGCGAAGGAATTTACTACCTTTATACTCCCCTGCACTCTCGCCAGCGTCTACCGCTCATCTTTCCACACATGCACACTCCTGGATGTATAAATAGTTGGAAATGGCAAGGAGAAAGACCTTCCGCAAGATTGTTTTACGGATCCCCGACATCCTCATCCTCCTAAGAGCGGGATCATCCACAAAAGGTTTATCGGGAACCAATTTTCCAATTTGAAAAGCGTCTCTCGAACAAATTTTGCCCTCTGCATAATAGACCGTGTCGTCCCATACAGGATCGGATCGGAAATCGCCAGCCTCATCAAATATTGAGCCCCGAATGCGCGGTGTGTGGCTTTAAATCACTTATTCATCAGTAGCGTACGATTGATTTATGTATATGTGTGTGTGTGTTTGTGTCTGTGACTCGAGTTAAAAACGATAGTCAGCGTGGGTGTGTGTTTGAAGGAAAGAAAACGCTAAAGGAAAACGGATCAATTTTCAACACCCCACATCCACCAATTCCTCAACGACGTGACGAAAATGGATCCTCGCCATGTCCAACTTACCAACGCTATCCAGCTAGTCCTAGCTGGTGGGAGGCAGAAAAAAAGGAAATAATTATCACCATCGAATCTCACTAATTGGAGACATTGGATTGGAATGTGTACTCTGCTACTGCTGCCCGCGGGAAAACGGCAGAAAACATTGAGCGCAGGATAATTGTGTCTCTCTATCGTCTGACGTCTACGTCGAGGTAATCGTCGTACTACACAAAATTGAATCGGACGGTGTCAACTAGCGTCGCACCCGGGAGCCGCTGCTGTGGTCAATTTTCTTTCACTGTTCCGTTGTCGTTGACCATTTCGGTTTGCTGCAATTGCTTGTGGTGGACACACATCCCGTTTTGGTCCATTTCGTAAATCATACCACAGCCAAACAGCTAGATGAGCGATTCGTCTTCTGTGGTTCGGTTGCCGGTTGGTCTATGGCCGTAGGAATTTGTCTGCTTTTTTTGTGAGTTGTTCGTACTAAGCTCGCCGAAAAGATGACGGCTGATGAGTGGTGGTTTGATGAGAATGTTAACGATTGCCGGTTGTGGTAGGCAGAAGGCATCCCGGGCACCAACGTCTGACTGATGGGGACGATGAAGGATAATTGAATCAAACACCTCGTGTTGTGCTTTTACTGTCGTCCTGCAACCAGCCCATACACACACACACACACACAGCTCGGTTAAGGGTTAGTGTTCGGGGTGACCAGGACTCACACAAAATTGTATGAAGAGCCGGCAGCCGCATGGCAAGTCTCTGGGCGAATTGTGGAAAAGAAGAAAAAATGGAACAAAACCAGCAGTATGTTTCCAACCGTATCGGTGTTCTGAGTAGGGTGAAAAAGAAAGGGGGGGATAGGGAGTAGTAGCACTGTTTGCATTCCAGTGGAAAATCTCGAATAACATCGGCGTGCCCCTTGTAGCCAACTACTCCATTCCTCCATTCCATTCTCACCCACGCAACGGGAGTAGGATGACCGTGTTCTAGCTCTCTGACTAGAGCGACTCTGATTTTTGCTGATGATGTTTTAATATTCGCCAAACTGTGTGTATATTTATGTACGCGTGTGTACGTTGTGTTGTTGCATGTGAAATGTGAAACCAACCTTTTGCCGCACCGATCCGAATTTGGTGTTTGGTGATTTTATTTTCACGCTCGAACAAGCGGGACTGGGAAGAAGCAGTTGGCTGTGTGTGTTAGAGATGTGTACACTGAGTAAGAGTGAGTGAGTGAGTTAAATACTGCAAGTGAAAGTATGGTTTCAAATCAGCAAAAAGAGTTTATTTCACTCTTTATACTAACTCACTCTTTATACTTACTCACTCACTCTCTGTGCCGACTTCTAACTCACTCTTTTCGGTTTATACTCACTCACTCACTCTTTTCGGTTTTAACTCACTCTTTTCATATTATAATTACTCTTTTCTAATACGAAAAGAGTGAGTTAAAACCGAAAAGAGTAATTATAGTATGAAAAGAGTGAGTGAGTGAGTTAGAAGTCGGAACAGAGAGTGAGTGAGTGAGTGAGTGAGTGAGTGAGTGAGTGAGTGAGTGAGTGAGTATAAACCGAAAAGAGTGAGTTAGAAGTCGGCACAGAGAGTGATTATAAACAGGATATTAAATTTTGTTTAGAAAATTATTTTTTAATGAATCTTTAAAGAGTGAGTTAAGGATTTAAATCGTTATAGTTACTCTTTTACTCTGATTTAAATCACTGAAAAGAGTGAGTTTTCTCATCTCTAGTGTGTGTGCCCTGGTGTGCAACAGATGTGGGAAAATTGCACCGTGACGATTTGCGACAGTTGCAATTAAAATAATTATTAAAAGCGTGAGACGCAGGAAGCTTTTGGGTGGAAAAACAACGGGTGGTACGCACGGAGAGGCAGTCCAATTTCGATACTTGGGCACCATTTTGAGGTACTGCAAAACAAAACATAAATAACAAAAGCGCAACAGTAACAAGCTTGTTGTAGTAGTTGTGTGGGGTGTTTGGTAGTCACTCTCACTCTCTTCCGCGTGGTCCTATTAGCGCACCGATGCTGGTGTCCATCATATTTCGTCATCCTTTTTGGTGGTATTGAAACCAAAATGGTCCTTTTTGTTCATCTCATAAAAACAGTATTTTGGACCGAGAAGCGGTTATATAATCATTGGATTCGAGTTACGCTTTGGGATGGGGATGGCATGGCGTTCTCAGAATGGAAAATCAGCAACATTAATTGCTATGTGCGAAATGAAAATAGGAAACCCCTGCTTGGGTTTGTTTTTAAAACACATTGTTTTGTTTAAAGTGAATTGGTTTTGTGAATGTGTTACTATATTTATTTGTGTCTTTACTTTCGTTTATTATAATTTGAAATCTAATTTAATGATTGCCAGTGGTGTCAAACTACAAATTTACGGTGAGAGTAGTGATTAATATAGATTTTATTATTTTTTTTAATTGGCTACCATAATAATTTAGACAGTTGCTTTGCTGTTTTATTATGAGTTGGATTGCTACAGTTTTTTTTTCATCGGGATAAACCACAACATTTCTTTCTGCATTGTTATTGCTATCCAGGGATGGCAAACTACAAGCTGCTGTCGATAAGTGCGAATAAACAATAAATAAATAAACTACATCAAACACACAAACACATATCAAGTAACGATTCTAAGGTAAAAAAAGAGTGAAGATTAAGGTAGGGAGCATTCTAGGAAGGGTAAATCAAAAAGCACACAACAAGGCACAAATAAAACATCGCACCAAAGGTTTCAAATGTTTATCCACACAACGAAATGATGCATTTTTCTTTTTGCAACGTTGCGTTTTATTTTGTTTTGCAGTTTTATGCTAGCTAGAAGTGTCTTTCTCTCAATTACCATTACCATTAGCCCGAGAAACAACAACAACGCCGTGAAACAACTAACATAAACATAAATGCAGGCGAGAAAACCGTAACCCGTCCCCCATCGCTCTTATGGTTGGGAATGTCGAACTGTGATGTCACTGTGGCGGAGAGACCCGCGGGGACAATGGTTTAGTAGGAAAGGGCTAGCTTTTGACTTGAAACGGCTTCTTTTCGCGGTGAATAAATAAAGAGCTAAATAACACGCCGAAGAGTAAACAGCAAATATAATGAATCGTACTGGGTTTTTTTTTTGCTGTTCACTCTCCCAACGTGATGCTGAGGCACGCGCCACAGAAGCAATTGAGCAAAAAATCAACGCAAAAGTGCAATGAACGAAAAAAAAGGAAACAAAAATATAGGAAAGAAACGTCAAACCAACCAACCAAAACGGGAACAATTTTTGCAGCTCAAGTGTTTCCCGAAGGGCGTGCAAAAAAAAAATTATATGAGGAAAAATCCTACTTCCTTCCTGTGTGTGTGATGCTTGTGTTTTACTGTTTGTTTATTGGTCTCCGGTTCTTCCACATTCCCTATCTGGTGACAGTTGCAAGAAAACCAGGTTTTTTTTTTGCTTTTGCTTTCGGATATACGGAAGGGTGCGAACAATTTTACTCTCTTCGATGTTTCCACTAGGAAAAAAAGAGGAAATTCAGCGGAAAAAGGGTTGGCGAGGAAGTCACACAACAGCCTGGTCGAGTTATTCTCGCGATGGAAACTTTATCCGGAAGAAATAAACCCACATACAAACACCGTTTCGCGATAATTACGTCGGCGGACGAAACCTTGATGGTGCAAATGGCATCGACAAATAATAAAATGCAGTGCTTTTGTCGCATTCACTCCCCACTTGCTGGCTTCTGTTACTTGCTGTTCTGGATACTTTGATATGCAAGGAAAATGATAGGCAGAATTAAAAATTCCAACAAATTCTCTCTTTCCTTTCCACTTTATGTGTATCAGCGCGAACGGGAAAATTTGCCGGAAACAATAATTAACGAATATGATGCTCCGAATAATTAATTCGCATCCTGCTTCGCGAGCACTGCTCGATTACGATTACGGCGAGAAGGTAACGTTGAGCGGAAGGATTGCGATTTTGGTTTTTGATGGAAATTTCATGATTTGTTTGAAGTGTCCACGTTGTTGTTTACTTAGAATGTTTTGTTTTTTATTGCTTAATTGATTAAAGCTGTGATTTGATTATGCAATAATTTGCATCATCTGAAGT
>KZ064028.1:13873-24028 GCA_002091835.1 Anopheles maculatus | reverse complement strand
GAGGTTTGAAACGGGGTTACTATGGAAAACGGATGAGGTGAAGTTTCCCAACAGCTATCCCATGGCAGTCAAGCGCTTGCAAAGTCTGGAACGTAAGCTTGAGAAGAATCCGGACCTGCGCGAAAACGTACATCGACAAATTCAGGAGTATCTGGATATGGGTTACGCGCACAAAGCAACACAAAGTGAGCTCGCTTCAGCAGATCCTTTGCGCACGTGGTATCTGCCCTTGAACGTGGTATCTAATCCCCGTAAGCCAGACAAAAAGCGCCTAGTCTGGGACGCAGCGGCTAAAGTAGAGGGGGTAGCGTTGAATTCCCACCTGCTGAAAGGACCCGATCTTTTGGTGACACTTCCCGGAGTGCTTTGCAAATTCAGAGAGAGACAAGTGGCGTTTGGAGGGGATGTCGAGAAGATGTTCCATCAGATAAGGATTCGTAGAGAGGACACCCATGCCCAAAGGTTTCTATTCCGATCCGACCCTACCAAACCACCTTCCACCTACATCATGGATGTCGCGATGTTTGGCGCATCCTGTTCTCCTTGCTCAGCGCAATATATAATGCACCGAAACGCAGAAGAAAACGCACCTGAGTTCTCGCAGTCAGCAAACGCTATCCAACAAAAATCATATATGGACGATTACTTTGATAGCTGTGACACTGAAGACGAAGCTATAAAACAAGAAGTAAGGGCAATTCACTCTCGAGCCGGATTTAATATGCGCAACTGGATTAGTAATCGTCAAAGTCTGGGAGAAGTTCTGATCAGTCTGGGAGAAACAACGAATCAATCTCTAGCCATTGTTGGTTGCGGCAACGTGGAGAAACAACAACGGGTACTGGGTATGGCCTGGGATCCAGCGGAGGACGTCTTCAAGTTCACAGCTAACTGGCGCGACGATTTAGTTCCATACGTCTACGAAAGCAAAAGGCCGACAAAACGAATAGCATTGCGAATCATTATGAGTCTCTTCGATCCCCTGGGTTTACTCGCTCCAGCTCTTATCCATGGCCGCATGCTTATGCAGGATCTTTGGCGTGCTAATTTAGCATGGGACTCAGAAATGTCTGACGCTGAATTTGCGATGTGGCAACGATGGATAAATCTGCTACCAATAATCCACAACCTGAAGATACCAAGATGCTACCTCGGAAACGCTAAATCCTACGCGTACCGCTCATTACAACTACACGTTTTTACGGATGCAAGCGAACTTGGGTACGGATGCGCCGCATACTTTCGAATAGAAGAAGATGGGATCGTACACTGTTCTCTGGCAATGGCCCGTTGCAAGGTGGCCCCACTAAAACATCCTGCGATCCCTAAGATGGAACTGCAAGGAGCGCTGTTGGGAGCAAGACTGATGGCTGCAGTATGCGATAACCACACCATCCCGATAAAAGAGAAATTTATCCACACCGATTCGGAAGTCGTGCTTTCTTGGATAAAATCACCACCCAGAGAGTTCAAGCAGTTTGTTGCATGTCGGGTTGGTGAGATACTTTCCTTGAGTGAACCGGAAATGTGGAGATACGTCCCTACTAAAGAAAACCCAGCCGACTGTCTAACCAAATGGAGTAAAGATACTCAACTGGATGCCCAAGGTAGGTGGTACAAAGGACCCGCCTTTTTATATCGTCCTCTTGAAGATTGGCCGAAACAGAAACAAATTAAGCAAACGACGGAGGAGCGCAGGGCGATGCTCACACACCACATGCCAGCTGAAAGTCCCTTAATAGACATAGAACGATTCTCGAAATGGTCAATAGCCGTGCGATCAATAGCAACAGTGTATCGATTCATCAACAATTGTCGTCGAAAAGCAAAAGGGCTAGCCATTGAGACATTGAAAGCCACTAAGCGTCAGGCCCAATTGATCAAACGACCAGTCAAGGCAGTAAAAATTCCACTAAACAGTGAAGAACACCGCAAGGCTGAAACTTTTCTGTTCCGTATGGCCCAACAAGATTCCTTCAGCAGCGAGATAAAGAGTTTGTGCCACGACGATAAGACCAAAAACCGTATCGACAAGAAGAGCCCACTATATAAATTGTCCCCTTTGATCGACGAGACAGGCATACTGAGAGTTGATGGACGTACTGCTAACGCTGAGCATATGAGCTATGATGCACGATATCCGGTGATACTGCCAAACCAGCATGCGATTACAGATCTGATTGTAGACAGCTATCATTGTAAGATGGGTCATGCCAACCGCGAAACAATAGTGAATGAAATTCGTCAGAAATATTTCATCTCACATCTAAGGTCTCTGGTTGATAGAAGAATGAAGCACTGCCAGCACTGCAAAGTATATAAGAGCAAGCAATATTATCCTAGAATGGGACCACTACCCGTGGAACGACCCAGCCCGCATACTCATCCGTTTAGCCATGTAGGCGTAGATTTCCTGGGTCCACTAGACATAGTGAATGGAAGGCGAAAGGAGAAAAGATATGTAGCAGTGTTTACATGCCTGGTCACCAGGGCAGTTCATTTGGAGGTAGCGTATCAACTCTCTACCAACTCCTTCATAATGGCAGTTAGGAGGTTCGTGTCACGGAGAGGATCGCCGGCCCAAATATTTTCTGGTAATGGCACTAATTTTGTTGGTGCCAGCTACGAGCTGATACGAGAGATTGCTGCCATTAGTTTCGTAACTAATGCCGCCGATACTTTTACCAACGCTCGCACCACATGGTCCTTCATCCCACCTTCGGCACCACATATGGGAGGTGTATGGGAGCGAATGGTGAGAAGCGTTAGGGAAGCTTTAAAGGCGCTTGATGACGAACGGAACCTTAACGACGAAACCCTACATACGGTTCTGGCGGACGCAGAGAATCTTATCAATTCGCGTCCTCTGTGCTATATGCCGCTCACATCGGACACCGACGAAGCGCTAACACCAAACCACTTTCTCGTAGGAAATTCTTCCGGAACGAAAACGCTCTTAGCCCCCTGTCCGGAGACAGCGGAAGCGTTGCGCAGCAGCTACAAAAGGAGTCGTGCCTTAACAAGTGCATTCTGGGATCGTTGGGTTAAGCAATATTTTCCCACTCTTAACCTCCGAAGCAAGTGGTATGACGACAAGCCGCCGATTCGCGTTGGCGACTTAGTATTCATTACGGAGGGTAATAGGAAGGATTGGGTCAGAGCGGTAGTAGAGGAAGTAAACGAGAGCAGCGATGGGAGTATACGACAAGCTGTAGTGCGCACAGCTAAAGGGAAGGCACTTAAAAGAGCCGTAGTAAAACTAGCAGTCCTGGAAACGGAAATTCAAAAGCTAAACGGATAGGAACTTACTAATCGTGCTAATTATAAGCAAATTCTTCGAAACTATAGAATTTACGGGGTGGAGTGTTGGCACGATTCACGATGCACGCGGTACTAAATGTAAACAAACGAATGTCAACAAAATCGGGTTGTCATTTAGTGTTGCTGAATGCTGAAGATCAGCGGACTAGTTAGGCTTAAGTTAGGGTACCGCACACAAGGTGGCGCCAGCCTAGAATACGAATCGCTGCAGCGGGTCAACGATCGATCTTCGGGTCGCGATCGATCGAAAAAATGACCAAATTAGGGCACAGTTTTTAGTCGCGAAATTGAATGATAAAGAGCAGGACTAGTTTTTGAACCGCGCACAACCGTAAAACCGTAAAACCGCGTAAAACCGAAATTTACATTAATAAAGTGTTGTGCTTGTTGTAAGAACACCTGCTGTTGAATTTAAGTGAAACTAAAATTCCCCACAAGTACTCTGCATCCTCATTTGCAGCAGTCAGTAAATTGTACTACTATTTTGTACAGCTGTTCGGTTTATGCAAGGCTACAATATGGCCTCCAAAAATGACAGCAATATTAAATATTGGAACTACCGGGAAGTAAAGATAAACAGCAGTATAACGCAAGCGCACGATGACTACAGTCCTACGGAAAATGAAACCTATTCTAATCCTTCTAATAAACTATATTCCCAAAACCTCTACTGTGCAGTACGTTACGTCCACTCATCAAGCGAAGATCCTCATTGACAATAGAAAGTAAATTATTCCTGTACAAACAGATTACACTGTCTGCAGTCCTCTACTGGTCCAACAACTCGAGATCTTAATCCAGAAAAAAGTATCCTAAAAAATTCCTGAACATGTTTCTTAACTAACCACCAAGGTTCACCGCAGCACACTTCACACATAATCACACGGGACCCGGCTTATCCGGAACCAGATACATAAGAAACTGGAGAATCTTAAATTCAAAAGTCTCACATCTGCACACATTGTAAAAATAGCTTTTTCATATAAATTTGATAAGACACAAATGTTAGATAAGTAAGTTGATTAATTTTCACGAAGGCAGTTTATTTATCCCTCCACTACCAGGGGAAATTT
This sequence comes from Anopheles maculatus, assembly GCA_002091835.1. Classification (NCBI taxonomy): domain Eukaryota; kingdom Metazoa; phylum Arthropoda; class Insecta; order Diptera; family Culicidae; genus Anopheles; species Anopheles maculatus. The sequence goes on along the minus strand of KZ064028.1, from coordinate 19,634 downwards.
GTGGTCCAAGAAAGCTGTAGTTCTTCTGTAGAAAAATACAGCATCTTGTTTGACTTGTCAGACAGAAATCTGTGATTCACATTACTTACCTTGGGCGCTAGGATTTAGCGCCTATGACGTATCCTATGAGAGGATACGGTGGACATTACAATCGAAAATGCTGATGGTTCGTTCAAGGTTCAGTTGATAGAGTCAACCGTTGAGAAATCCATCGTTAACGATTCGTTTCGAAAAGCCATAATTTATCTAACCACTATATCTAACGCATGCCTCAAACTAAGTGACTTTCCATATCAATGGAAAGTAGCAAAAATAGTGAAAACCTTATACCAGCAGGGTATAAATGCTCTCCTTATCGTCATCAATGCTTCCAAAGTGCAAACTATGCACGTTAACAATGCTCAGGTTGTAGGACTTTCCAAGGATCCTCAACCTGCACATCCGTTCGTTGATCGGCCACCACCCGATCACTCGCTTTCGCATCTCACCTATGACCAGGAACACCGTACCGAGTTCATGCTTGTCACCACCGCTCTGGTAGATCCAGCGCACCTCGGCTACTATTCCGAAGCCGCGGGACCTCACCTCGTTCAAAAGACTACGGGTACTTCCAGGTGCTGTGAGGGATCTGCAGTTCGATGTTCCGAGTTTCCAATCGTTGTCCTTTTTCGGTTGCGTGGGTCTGTATCGTTTGTTCCGATTCGAAATTACTTGGTTACTATTCGTTGCGGTAGTATTGGGAGTGGCTTGCAAGGCCTCTCTCCCAACCTCCTGTCTCGTCGGAGGGCCTACGCTTCCTAGCTGTTTAAAGTCCCGTAGGAAGCCAGGACAGAAAGGACAGCCAGCCGTCCCCCTCCGCTCAATTTAGCCATATCACCCATCTTCCCAAGGGTATGGGTTTCCCCGTATACCCAAGCTATTTGGCGTGACATGTTACCGTTCTGTACGCCGGGGACGTATTGAGTCGGAGTAGGGTATGGAGAGAATATGTTGACCTTCGGGAGGATCCGGATCCATACCTTACCAGTGTAGTATTGCTACCACACCAGCTTACAGAACACAATTCCTTTTTGGCGCATCCGGAGATAAAAATCCCTTCCCGTCATGCTTGCAACCAAAGATAAATTCCTACGGGAAGGTTAACGTGAAGAGCACCTCAGTAAAATATATCTATCGATCATACCGATCAGCACGTATTAGATCTCTCAAAACCAACACAAGTAACTCAGATCGTTTCTACTACTACTGCGGTAAATTTACTACAAGAAGGGTCAAACGGACGAATGAAGTCTATGAGACTCAAAGCCTCTCTAAATGAATGAGAAGAAAAAACTACACGATGGGGATAATTCCTACGATAGTGGCGACAGCGGTGTCGTTATTCTATCCTGATCGGACGGATCTGCCACGCTGATTCACAGAACTGACCAATATGATTTATCGATGGGTAGCAAAGAAACAGATATTTCCGAGAAACGTAAAAAATTCGCAAGTCCGCACCGAATTCTAGGCCCTTCGCCTGGGTAAATGTATTGATACATTTACAAAGCTTACCTTGTAACTCCTTTGAATTATTTAATCATCACATGCGGTGGTGACGATACGGCGTGTAGGCGTAATATTGGAAATTAAATAACATTTAGGACGTCTACCTGGACTCATAAATGTTTCATCTCCGGATAGCAGTGTTAGTAAAAGGCATGCCGGAAAAAAAAAACTCGAAAAAGGTTCATTTGTAGATACGATAATAAAACAAATGAACTACCAGGTACAGCAAAAGTGCTAAAGCCTCAAGTGCAAGATGTTTCTGAGCGCAAAATGCTCACAGGAATTGAAGCAGTGGAGTCAACCAAACTGAACGTGCAAAATCGTAAGCTTATCGTTGAACCAACTGTTCCTAAACAGACCACTAGCTGTAGTAAGAAAATTACGGAATTCTATCCAATAAAAAGTAAGTGTTCGTAAGACAAAAACACGATGTACAAGTCGAACGGGACCGCAAAATAGAGCAAGCCATTCGGAAAGGGCGCGAAGAAGGACTTAAGATCGAACATTTTGAAGGAAAGGATCGTGGCGATTGTTACAACGCGCCCTTTCTCAAATGGAGAATTTGTGGTAGAATGTATCAGCGATCGTATCAGTGTGTCAGAAGCGAATGTATTATTTCAGACACAAGAACCTTTAACATTGCATTGACGCGACAACCGAGAATGGTCGAAACTAGGACGATTAGTAAATCATTCGCGAAATGGTAATTTAGTTACTAATGCAGTACTGTTGTGGTGGTTTGCGCTCACTGTACGACTGTGGTTTGACAGCTGTCACACGTAGGCAGACAGGTGGAACGTAGAAATTAGAAGAGTAAACACGGTTGAATAGTTGAATAAATTTGGTAATTACCAGAAGCTTTAAATTATTTACTGAGATTTATCCGGAAACTCTACTACACCTATAACCTGCATAGAGACTGTAGAAAGGACTCTCAGCTTGTGCGGTGGCTCAGAAAACACTATCGTGTATGAAATGTTGTTAGGTCATGCGAGAAATAGAAAGCAAACAAAATATTGTTAAACGAAACTGTGCGCTCAATTGTGATGCTATAAAAGAAACATTTTTTAGAACATTTTCTCAAAAACAGTGACTAACACGCTATAACATCGGAAATATTTAGACTCAAACAAAACGATTTATCTTTACCCATGTTTTACGACCGTTGTGAATCGCTGTGAGGTGAAATTCAATCAAATATTTTACTTGATAAACAAAAAATGCTCCTGGGAGATTTTAACTCCCATGGAGTAGACTGGGGATGCGATAAGGATGACATTCGCGCTCCCATCATCCGAGACATCTGCGACAGGTTTAATTTTTCGATCCTTAACTCAGGAGAGGCAACTAGGATGCAGACACCTAAAAGTAGGGCGAGTGCACTGGACCTGTCTATATGTCCATCAGCTATGGCCCTGGATTTTAGTTGGAAGGTGATCCAGGACCCTATCGGTAGTGACCACTTGCCGATAGAAATTTCCTACATCAAGGGAGGATGTCCAGTTGATGCAGTCCCCGTTAATCGTGACTTAACGAGGAACATCGACTGGACGAGATACGGCGAATTAGTAGCCGCTTCGCTTTCTCTTGACTTCGAAGATTTGTCTCCAGTTATGGTGTCTGAGGAAACTCCTTGAAAGGATGATTCTTTTCCGGCTTGAAGAATGGTTGGAAACAAACAACCTTCTCTCAAATACCCAGTTTGGTTTTCGTAAAGCCAGAGGTACTAATGACTGTTTAGCCCTTCTGGTTACAGAAATACAGCTTGCCCGTACACGCAAGAAATACACGCAAGCAAAACATGGGGTCTATTTTCCTGGATATACAGGGGGCGTTTGACTCAGTCTCACCATATAAGCTGAGTAAAAAATTAGAAAATGCGGGGCTGGGACCAAAGTTGAACAACTTTCTGTTCAACCTTTTGTCGGAAAAAGCTATGTACTTCAACAATGGTCATGTGCAGTTGAAGCGGACCAGTTTCCACGGACTAGCACAAGGGTCCTGTTTGAGCCCCCTGCTATATAACTTTTACGTTAGTGAAATAGATTCTTGTCTAGCGCCTAATTGTAGCCTTAGACAATTGGCAGACGACGGCGTCATATCAGTCGCAAGCAGAGGCTCATTGTGGAATCTGCGTTTTCCACAGCAACTTTTCCTGTCGCGCTGGCAGAGCATGTGGGAGGCGGATGAACTCGGGCGATTCCTTTACTCGATCTCTCCGCAAGTGTCCCTGCGGCCTTGGTTCGATGGGCTCTCTGTAGATCGGGCGTTCATACGGATGATGTCTCGACTGATGTCGAATCATTTTGCGTTGAATGCTCATCTACAGCGTATAACTCTGGCTAGGACGAAATTGTGTGGCTGCGGTGAAGGATACCACGATGTGGATCACCTCCTGTGGTCCTGCGTGGAGTTCGAAACCGCAAGACCCTTCTTGATGAGCGCAGTCGAGAACATCGGTAGACGACCGGGTACTGAAATAAGAGAAGTGTTAGCCACGAGGGATCTCAGTTTCATGAGGCTAATCTTCCGATTCGGCAGAGACAACGGTCTTATCCTATGATTCCTCATCCCCATTATCCTCCCAAACCTTATTCCCTTTCCCCTGTTGTGTTGTCCTTGTCTTAAGTGTTTTTGTAATGCCACAGGTATAAAAGATGAAACAGTCACCTTCAGAGGCAATTCCATCGTTCCATCGTCCATCGTGTTTTGTTTGTTTTGTTTCAGTTTTCGTTGAACGTACTGTTTTTGTCAACCAAGCAGTGCATAATTAAAAAATACAACAACAACAACAACAACCACAACAATATACACTGCAATAGCCTCGGACATCACACCGAAATTCCTGCAATAGCCCGTACCATCACAGAATACACCAACAAACCATAAACATATTCAACCAAGCATGCCCGGGATAAGGCAAAAATCAAGGAGGAAATGCCTTGAGAGAATTGTAAACTGTCAACGCAAGCGGCGCTGACAATACGGCACCACGCCGTAATAATGGATAAATAAATAAATAAGATTCACTGACTTTCACAACATCAACTATGCACGAAATAGAAACATCCACGAATATCCCAATTTATAAGCGTCAATACAGATTTCCAGAAGCTACAAAGGCGCAGATTAATGATGAAATTGAGGAAATGCTGAGACAAAAAATTATTAAACCAAGCAAGAGTCCATGGAATGCCCCTGTTTTGTGTGTTCCAAAAAAGAGAGATGAAAATGGAAATATGAGATACAGAATAGTAGTGGATTTCCGATCTCTTAACACAATTACGAAACCTTTCGTCTTTCCGATTCCTCTTATAACAGATTTGATAGACAGTTTAGGGAACAGTAAATATTTTTCTACATTAGACCTTAAATCTGGTTTCTATCAAGTACCAATCCATCCTAAAGACGCCAGTAAAACAGCTTTTTCGACTCTAAAAGGTCATTATGAGTTTACCCGCATGCCGATGGGGCTAAAGAATAGTCCCTCAACCTTTCAAAAATTGATGAACACAGTCATATATGAGCTAGGGAATATTAAAGCATTCGTATATGTCGAATTTCGGACGTTTTCCGGACGATTCGACTCTCGGGAGGCAAAATTTTAACACCTATGTGATTCTGTGGAATAGGGTTCAAATTTATTGCCGCTTTTGTGTATTCCCGAGCTTTTAATACTGGTCGCATCGGGCCCCTTTTTCCCCTATTTATAACATTTATCCTCTCTCGCGCCACCTAGCGGAAACACAAAGAAAAGAGCCAGGCCAGTCGAATTTAATTTGACATTCTCCCCCCCCAGCGCAGGAATGTCATTCCTGTGGCTTTGTTTACGTCCTGGCTCGGTAACCGCGTGTTTTCGATTTGTCCCTCTGTTTGTGCTGTGTGATTCTCCAGGTTTCATTGTGTTTTTCTCTTCAATCGTGGGGGTAAGTATAACATTTAACATTTCTGCCTTCGGTTTAACGCGTTTAAACCATCTGTCTCGTCGCGATAAGGAAGGTAAATAATCTGCAACCCACTTCTTCCCAAACATTCTCACTAACACTTGTACCACTTTTCGTTTCATCTTCCGGATCGCGAACCTGTCGTCGGATGCTTTTTTCACGCATTGAGTGCTACTTGTCGAATATGCGGCAGCAAAGTTCATCGCAGCGACAGCGTAAAGAGTCGGCTCACCGTTGTCAAGCGCTTTGCGGTCGCAGAAGAATAGTTT
>KZ064028.1:314-11345 GCA_002091835.1 Anopheles maculatus | reverse complement strand
GAGTGACCGCGAAAAACCAACTAATAACCGCACTTAGGTTGGCCGTAAACGTTTTCACGAGCCGGTTGTGATTCCGAATCACTAACCGGATTGTCCGTAAACTGTTCCGCGCGATACCTTCGATACGGCTCCGACACTTCACTGGTGTGCATTAGTGTTTTTCACGACGTGTGTGTGTAATCGAGTGAAAAAACACCTGCAGTGGCTCTAAATTTGAAAATGTCGAATTTCGGACGTTTTCCGGACGATTCGACTCTCGGGAGGCAAAATTTTAACACCTATGTGATTCTGTGGAATAGGGTTCAAATTTATTGCCGCTTTTGTGTATTCCCGAGCTTTTAATACTGGTCGCATCGGGCCCCTTTTTCCCCTATTTATAACATTTATCCTCTCTCGCGCCACCTAGCGGAAACACAAAGAACTGCCTATCCAGGCCAGTCGAATTTAATTTGACAGTATATTTAGATGATATTATAATATCAGAGGACACAATAGAAGAGCACAACAATAACCTTGCTAAAGTTTTAACAGCCCTCATCAAGCATAATTTGAAAATCAAAACAAAAAAATGTAAAATTCTTAGAGATGAATTGCAGTTTTTAGGCCATATCATAAACAAAGAAGGTATAAAACCCACTAAAGAAAATGTTGAGGCTATTGAAAAAATGAACACTCCTAAAACTGTAAAAGAAATACGCTCTTTTCTGGGCACCATAAAATTTTATGCCAAGTTCATTCCAAATGTGGCAGAAATAAGGAAGCCATTGAACGAATTATTAAAAAGGGATGCGATATTTACTTGGACTGAGGCATGTGAAAATGCATTCGAGACATTAAAGCGCTGTCTCATGTCAGAACCCCTTCTTGTTAGGCCCAATTATAAAGATAGATTTGTGCTGACTACAGATGCTAGCCTGTACGCCAGGGGTCGGCAAAGTCCGGCCCGCGGGCCAAATCCGGCCCGCCAACTGCCAATTTTTTTTTTAAATAAAAATCAAATCCAACGCCCGCTGTGTCGTTTCATTTTATTTTCGAATGAATCGAATATTGTTGTGTAACCTTACCGTTAGCGAAACGATTACCGATGCCATGCGACGGTGCTCGAGCTTGATAGAGGGCGACCAAAAGAATTCGTGGAAGCCTGGCTACTCAACAATACTATTGCGCCTTCAAAAAGTATAAGCCAGAAAAAAGTATAAAAAATTCGGCACAGCACTGTCGGGTAGTTTCAGTTTGGCAGAGTGAAATGGGATATTCTATTCGCAAGTGGCGATCAACGAAGCTCAAAACGAAGTTAGACTCTTCCCCACATTTTCCTTTTTTACTGTTTCACCCGCACACAACACGCTGTCTCCACGTATTTCTCGTTATCGATAGCGATGTCAGTCTGCAGTTGGTGCACTTACTGTGAAGGTCGCAATCGTTTACTCGCTGACTAATTTGTTCATACGTTTCCGTTGTTATTATGTTGATAATTGACACACTTTTCAAATTCACCAGCATTACGATGTCCACGGCACAGAAGAAAAGAAAAATTGAATTGGAAAATCGTGTTTTTAATCCAACATGGAGTGTGCAGTATTTCGCATCAGAATTCAACGGTAAAATAACGTGTTTGCTTTGCAACGACGTAGTTGCAATATGCAAGGAATACAATATTCGACGCCATTATCAGACCAAACACGAATCAAAATATTCACATCTCTCGGAAACTGAACGGGTGCAGAAATTTGAAGCTATGAATCGGAGTGTATCTGCACAATGTAATTTATTTGTCAACATCAAAAGTGAAAACGAATCAATAACCAAAACCAACCTGAGAATAGCTCATTTAATAGCAAAACATGGCAAGCCCTTCACCGATAGTGAATTAATCAAATCGTGTTTGGTAATGGCAGCAGAGGAATTATGCCCAGAGAAGAAAAAGTTGTTTGAAACTATCCCACTTTCTGCACGAACAACCGTAGGAAGAATAGAAGAAATAAGCAATGATATCAAGGTACAATTAAAACAAAAAGTGTCGAAATTCCAGTGGTTTTCGTTGACCATCGATGAATCGACTGACGTTACTGATACTGCACAACTACTTATTTTTATAAGAGGAGTTAATAGTGAGTTTGAAATTACTGAAGAATTACTGTCCATGCGAAGTCTTCATGATAGGACTACTGGTGAAGACATATTCAAGAAGGTTGAAATTTCTATGAAAAATTTCGATTTGCATTGGAATAAACTAAAGTCGGTAACAACGGACGGAGCTAAAAACATGTGTGGAACAGGAACAGGTTTAATAGGAAATATTTTCAACGTTTGTAAAGAACTGAATTGTCCAAATCCTATAGCAATACACTGCATTATTCACCAGCAAGTTCTTTGTGCAAAAAATAAAAAAGTCATAAGTGTGGTTGAAGTAGTGTCTTCTATGGTAAACGTTCCCGGGGATTAAACCACCGCCAGTTTCGACAATTCTTACGAGAAATTCAATCCGACTATACAGATATACCATACCACACTGCTGTACGATGGCTTAGTAACGGAGAAGTTTTACTTAGATTTTTCAAATTAAGACTAGAAATAGCAGCTTTTTTAAAAGAAAAGATATATCCACAACAAGAAGTACTATCAAATGAGGAATGGCTTTGGAAGTTAGCGTTTGTTACCGATATCGTTAAAATTCAAAAAACCTTTTATTTTTTCAAAACCCCTTTGATTGTGTTGTAAATGAGATTCCTTCCGAGCTACAATTGTAAATACTTGAATTAAAAAATGATGAAACTCTTAAAAATAAGTTCAACAATATGGATCTTGTAAGTTTTTACAAAATCCTTCCAGAAGCGGAATATAGTCACTTAAAATCATTTGCAAGAGGGTTCATATAAATATTTGGGAGTACGTATTCATGCGAGAAAACATTCTCAAAAATGAAGTATGTAAAATCTCTATATAGATCGTCATTAACCGACGATCATCTACAATCAGTTTTAATTGTGGGATGTACTCAAATAGAACCTCGATATGATAAAATAATTGCCGACCAGAAGTAAAATCGAACGAACTTCTCTTCTATCTTCATCATTGATTGTTTTACTTTTAAGTTACGAAATACGTTGTGAAAATATAAAAGTATGACTTAATCAGAATTTAAATATATCTTCTTATTTCTGTTTTTCTTTATTTGTTTAATGAATATGGCCCGCAGACGCGGGCTTATTTTTTCCGTCTGGCCCTTTTAGTAAAAACTGTGCCGACCCCTGCTGTACGCTATAGGCGCAGTGCTTTCAAATGAAAATCAAATGGAAAGGCCCATAGCTTACGCAAGTAGATCATTGGGTAATGCGGAGAGGAAATATCATACAATAGAGAAGGAGTTATTGGCAATTGTTTGGGCCGTAGAGTACTTTAAACATTATATTTTTGGCCAAAAGTTTATAATATATACCGATATGAGATTAGGCTTACAAGGCTGAGATTAGGATTACAAGGAGTAGGTTGTGAAATAAGATACCAACGAGGAAAAGAGAACGTAGTGGCCGATTTTCTTTCTCGATTACCACACGAATCGGATAACGAACAATTAGAATCAAAAAAAGATACGGTAGCAGTAATCACAAGGCAGCAAACAAAGAATTCAAAACATACAGAGGTAGACAAAAATGTTGAAATACGTCACGAAATAGAAGATAGTCACTGGAACGATCTATTGGGGATGGAAGTAGATAATATAACTACAGCACAAAGTGAACAAAGAAAAGATCGCAAAGCCAAATCTCATCGCATAGACAAAACGAAATTTAAAAACTTTGCATCAGATGCTGGGAGAGTAGAGGTAGACGAAAATGAGGTGAACACGGTGCTTACAGAATTCCATGATGCTCCTTTAGGAGGACATGTAGGAGTTAGGAGAATGAAAAAGAGGATAAAGGAAATGTTCTATTGGAAAAACATGGATAAAGATATCGAGAGATATGTAAAAAGCTGTAGATCGTGTCAGATGAACAAGATAGGTCGGTACAACAGAATTCCTATGAAGATAACTACTACGTCATCAACACCTCTTGAAAATTTTTACATTGATATAGTTATACTACCGGAATCAAATTCAGGCAACAAATATGGGCTCGTCATGCAAGATGACTTATCAAGATACCTAATTGTAGCTCCACTAGGTAATCAGGAAGCAAAAACAGTTGCACAGAGTTTTGTGGAAAGAATTATATGTGTACATGGCACACCTAAAGTGATAGTAACGGATCAGGGAACGAATTTTATGAGCGAAGTGATGAAAAACACCTGCAAACTTCTTAAGATAAAGAAAATTAACACTAGTGCTTATCATCCACAAGCTAACCTGGTAGAGCGATCAAACAGAGAACTAAAGACATATCTACGCCAATATGTACAGGGCAAACCACATACGTGGGATGAATGGTTACCGTATTTTACGTTCGAATTTAACACTACGGTTAATTTTTCTACTGGTTTTACACCATTCGAATTAATGTATGGTAGAAAGGCGAGACTACCGACATCAATTTATACATCAGAAATCAATCGTAATTATGGTGATTATTGTGAAGAATTCAGGGAAAGATTTAAAAGATTGCATGCATTGGCCATAGAAAACTTAAAGCTATCTAAACAAAAACAAAAGGTATTATATGATCGTGGAACAAACGAATGGCACCCCATGTGGGGAGATCTAGTATTGATTAGGAACAATGCGACAGGCGCCGGTCAAAAGTTGCAGAACCTTTGGAGGGGCCCATATGAAGTAGTTGATATTCCTACGGAGCAAACGTGTGTGGTAAAGAATGGCAAAAAATTAGAAAAAGTACATAACAATCGAGTGGAAAGATACATAGATTGAAAATACCAGAAACGAAAAACAGTACTCTACAGACGCTTGAATATAGGAAAAAATAGGTTAAAGTAGAAATTTAAGGTCAGCTAGTCCGATAAGAAACAAATAGAAAAATATGCAAAAAAAACGAACAACATAAAAAAAAAATAATATAACAAAACAAAAAAATATTAGAGGATATTTAGGCTAGGGCTAGATTAGGCTAGGATAAAGTGAATATATTGTAAATATTTATGTATGGACACATTTATAATGATGGGACATGATAGGCGAACAACGAATATAATAATTATAACCATGCGCGAAAAGATTTTCCCTATCTAGTAAATCGTTTCCACACATAAATATACAGTTCAATCCTTATAACGTATAAGAAAAAAAAACACAAAAAAAAACAAAAAAAAAACAAAAAAAAAGTATAGTGAGAAAGCACCACTACGATCTGCTTGTTTTTTTCCAGAACCTGAATCTACGCGCAACGGCGTCTACAATATTCTTCGTGAGTAGCCTCCCGGCCACGAGAGCTGAAAAACTTTTTCAAACGAAAAAATGAGTTTTGAAAATAATTTTCAGGCTCTCGCCATGGCCAGGGTCTACGCATCAGCATGTTGAAAATTTGCAACGAACTGGTTATCCCTTTCACACTTACATTATGTTACGGCTGCGGCACTCATAGAACTGTTCTCTATAATGTTTTCCTACTCTTCAATACACATTCACAGTATGTTACAAGATATATGCGTACATTTTGTTAGTACATGATTGTTATTGTATAGAAAGTTTCTCGTATACAACACATTTAAAATAAGGTGAATAATCTTGTAAAATTTATTAAGATTATTTAACGTCGGAACATTTACGAAAATAAAAAAACTGAGTTAAAAATATGTCCAAAATAAAATGGAGCAGAATGAGAAGTGTCGCATATTTTGTCATATACTGTAACTGTGCATGTTTGTTTACATTTTGATCTGTCAAAAAAATTTCAACTTTTGTTCACCTCCTTTTTCGTGGACCTTCTACATTTCTTGAAAAACTTTTTCAACACTCAAATCTTGAAAAAATGAGTGCCGAAAAAGTTTTTCAGCTCTCGTGGCCGGGAGGCTAGTGAGTTCGAGAAGGAGCGAAAAAAATGAGTCAACATTGGCAAACCCGAAGACTAACCAGAATCTACGCGCAATGGCGTTTACAATATTCTTCGAGGGTGAATTCGAGAAGGAGCGAGAAAAAGTCAACGGTGGCACAACCCCCACTGCACCCGAATGCTGTATGTAATCTTTGCAACTACAACACTATGATGTGTACCTATATGTGGCAAAGTTCAAGAAAGTTTTTAGATTTTTTATGAATGTAAGGATGAATGTAAGGAGAAAAGGAGGGAAAAAGTAAGTGAAAAAAAAAGAAGTACCGAAACGCCAAGTACGCGTGTGTGTGGTGGCGAATGCAAGAGAATAGATTCGAAGTAAACGTTGAAATTAAGTAAAAGGCTGCAAAAGCACGCGTGTGCGTGGTGGCGAATACAAGAGAATCTAGCGAAGTAAACGTTGACATTAAGCAAAAGGCTGCAAGCGCGCGTGTGCGTGGTGGCGAATGCAAGAGAATCTAGCGAAGTAAACGTTGACATTAAGCAAAAGGCTGCAAGCATGCGTGTGCGTGGTGGCGAATGCAAGAGAATCTAGCGAAGTAAACGTTGAAATTATGCAAAGGTCATCGTCATATAAAAAGGAGCTGCTAGAAAAGAAAAGAATGCAGGGAGCAAGGCGACCGACTGAGTAATTTGTGTGGTGAGAGGGCATAAGCATTAGTATGTATGTGAAGCCAAATTTCAAATACGGCATTTAGATAGTAGACGGAGAAAAAAAAAAAGTGTAATGAGATGTAGCGACCTCGACCGCTAAACGTGTAGACGCGCCTATAGTAGCCGATCGTGCGTGAGAGGCCCGAAGCGCCTGTAGTAGCCGATCGTGCGTGAGAGGCCCGAATCGCATTGGCAGAACTGGTTTGAGGCTCGTAGTGTAAGTTGCGGGAGGTGTTAGATAATAAAGATTATACACGTGATTGGAGGATGGTTGATGCGAAATTAGTCAGTATTATGTCGTCTGCATAGATAAGTGCTTTGGTGTGAGAGTTGATGGCAAAAAGAAGGGTTTTGATACTAGGTGATAAGAAGGGAAAAGAGTAGGTGATAGTATGGCACCTTGCGGAACAATGAAGAAGATGGTTAAGCTGCAGCTATACTCCTACCATATCTTCATTAGTATGACAGCATCGCCAGTGTGAGCTCTTTTAGCAGCCCGGTCAAGCTTATCAGGCATATAAGAATGACAATGACCAACATCACATGCCAGGAAGGTTGATGAAAAACTCTCATGGCCCGTTGTTAGCACCAACAGCCTGTACCAGAGACTTTCTTGTTAAGGGCAGGCTACATGATGCGAGATGTCAAAAAGATTTCGCTAAAAAGAGGGTGATATGCGAAATTCACACGTCAAAAACATTTAGCTCCGTGAGCTGAAATCCAATGCGAAATCTTTTTGACACTTCGCAATTGCAATTGTGAAAAATCAGAAGAAGAAATACATCAAAACAAAACAAAACGCGACAAAGCCAACAAAGCACGGTACGGTGTTAATAATTAATAATTTTCATCGTAAATACAAACACTCACTACCTTAAACTGATTTTGATATCAAATTCTTCAATATTTTGTAGCTACACCGCAGACTCGATTGTTTGTTTACATACATAGCAGAGGAAGATTTCGCTTGCTTCGAATAACGCAGCTTTGCGTGCCCAAAACGAGGCTATATGAATCGAAATGTTTTTGACGTGTGAATTTCGCATATCCCCCCCTTTTTAGCGAAATCTTTGTGACTTCTCGCATCATGTAGCCTGCCCTTTAGACATAGGTTAGACATGGCATAGACATTGTTGGTCTGCAGCTCTCTTATGTATAAGATGCTTATAAAAAGATGAAGCAAGCTTTACTCAACCTTGGGTTAGTGGGTCAAAATTCAGCACCTACAACAACTTAGATGCTGTAATCTAGGGTGCTGGCTGCCAACCGGTCATAGTACATGTTGAACAAACTATATCATATCTGTCGTGACTGACGAAGCTAGGAATGTATAGAACTTATATAGTCCCAGTACTCACATACACGAGTCATGAACTTCTTCTTCTTTCATGGCCTAACGACCTCTTAAGGTCATGCCTGCCATTTCTGGCTTACTAGACTAATTGATACCGCATAGTTGGTTAGTCAATCCTCACTATGGGGGAACGGCCCAGATGAGACTTGAATCCCGGTCCTGCCGTGTGAAGACCGGCGCCGCTGTCGCATCTACCATCGGGCCGCCCCCATGAACTATGTCATGAACTATGAATGGTTATTATTATTATTATTATTATTATATATTAAAGCTACTTGTCTGCCGCGAGAGCTTAACAATTATTAACTTACTTCTCTTCTTCTTTCCTGGCCTGCTCCTACGGAGCACGTCTTGTAGACAAGGCCTGGCGTCCTATCAGTTTCCAGGAAACTCGGTCCATGGCTGCACTCCTCCACCCCCGGCTGCATCCGATATCCCTCAGGTCTGATTCCACTTGATCCAGCCAACGAGCTCGCTGTGCTCCTCTGCGCCTCGTGCCGAACGGGTCGCTGACGAGCACCTTCCTGGCAGGGCATGAGTCCGGCATCCTCATCACGTGCCCCAACCAGCGTATCCTTCCGGCTTTGACAACCGTCAGGATGTCTGCATCGTCAGACAGCTCAGCTAGCTCGTGGTTCATTCTCCTTCTCCACAAGCCCTGCTCGCACACACCGTCAAAGATAGTCCGTAGCACCCGCCGTTCGAAAATGGCGAATGCATTGGCGTCCTCCGCCAGCATAGTCCAGGACTCGTGCCCGTAGAGGACTACCGGCCGTATCAGTGTGCGGCAGGTTTGTGTGTCTGCTCTTGTTATATTTTTCGTTGTTTTTTTCTACTACTTTTAATGTTGCTAGTTTGAGGGTTACAGTGCTGGACAAAAGAATAAGACCAGCTAATTAAAGTTGAGTGTAAAGTTGAGACTATGGTTCCAATATTTAATTAACTGACCATTCTTTTAATTTAGTCAACATATTTAGTCGTAACACAGATTTCACAAAGCATTTTTATAAATTTTCAGACTGTTATTGCTTAAATTCTCTAATAAAACAATAACAGATCTCAGTTAATAGTAACAGGGAACAGCATACTAAAGGCTGTGAATGTTATTTTTTTAACTCAAGACTTAGAAACTGTCTAGAGAAAGAAACCAACTCTACTCTACTCGATTCTCTCATACAACTACTTTAAATGATTCCCGTGCCTCTGATTCTTACTGTGACAGTCAATCTGGAAGGACGTGTTTTACTTGTGCTCCTAGTTTGTGATCTGTTGCCGTGTGATTTTCGCCTCCTTACTGCTATATCGCTTCACCGTGTTCGCTGTGCAGTGTGGTGTGCAGTTTGCTACCCGCTGTGCCCGTAGTTTTTCCCCGGGGGTTTTTACCGGGGCATATTGTACCCGTTGGTGTGTGCAGTGGTGGGTGTAGCGTAAAATAGCTCTTGCGAAAAATATAGAGGCTTAGATTCATTGGATGATAGTAAGCGTGTGTGGGTTGTAAATTAAATTTGCAGCATGAAATCGACAGATCAGCAGCTAGGTGGACAAAGGGTCTAGCCTAAAAGGCATCGCTAATGCAAGGATAAAAGGGAAGCAGAAAATGGGTGTTCATTAAGATGCGGCGAGTAAATAGCGCCCGTTCTGTAGGGCAACTTGCTACCTTTTTTTTGCGCAAGTCAGTACTACTTTTACGATCATTCTTCTCGGTGTACATCGTATCTTATCCCATCTCCCCATTTTCTAGCACGAACACCTGCAGCGATGCACACATGGTGGAGCGCGAGTTGAAACCCTAGTGACCAGCAGCAGCGCACTCCAACGAGTTGCATCGGTCTGGTGACGGTACGCATTACGCAACCGTGGTTACTGCTGCTAGTGAGGAGGCTGCTTAGGTCTCAGCGTTCCCAGCGGGTGCAAATCGAACGTCAAAAACCACAATTACCTCGTCCAATGGATCATCGGCATTCGCGAGAACGGCTTTCGCTTTCTATGTCAAGCGTTGGTCCACTTGACACGAAGAATGGGCTGAACGGACCTTCACCGTCTGATGTTTGCGATATCTTTGCCGCGCGCTTTGCCGACACGTTCTCTCCGGAGGTTACGGATGAGAGCCTGTTAACCAACGCACTACTAAATGTTCCACTAGATGCCATGCTTCCTAACTTACCGTCTATCGAAACGACATCGGTTATTGCAGCCATTGACCGACTAAAACCTTCGCTCGCTCCGGGTCCTGATGGAATTCCGCCATCTATTTTGAAACGCTGCGCCGCCGCTGTTGCCCCCATTTTAGTGGCAATTTTTCGTGAGTCCATGAGGCTGGGCATTTACCCATCATGTTGGAAAACGTCGTGGTTATTCCCGGTGCACAAAAAGGGCGACAAAGCAAACGCTTCTAACTATCGCGGCATCACCTCGCTTTGCGCCAACGCAAAAGTTTTCGAGCTGCTCATTTATGAGCCACTTCTTGTCGCAGCCTCGAACTATCTCAGCGCCGCTCAACACGGGTTTGTTCCGAAGCGCTCAACTACCACTAATCTCGTCGAGTTTGTCAGCCTCTGCCACCGGACCATCGACGCTGGCCTTCAGGTTGATGCGGTTTATACGGACATCAGGGCAGCCTTCGACAGTGTTCCGCATTCTTTATTGCTCGCCAAGCTCCAGGTTCTTGGTCTCCCGGGCCAAATGTTGAACTGGATGCGGTCCTACCTCAACGCCCGTTCGTACGTTCGTATCGTGTGAAAATGGGGGACCAACTGTCCCGACGTATCAGTGCTTCTTCTGGTGTGCCACAAGGGAGCAACCTTGGTCCGCTTCTCTTCGTGATCTTCATTAACGACGTCACACGTGTGCTGCCTCCAGATAGCCACCTGCTCTACGCGGATGATGCGAAGGTGTATCTTCCGATACGCACTCAGGAAGACCAGCAGCGTCTTCAGGATGCCCTGAATGCGTTTCAGTCTTGGTGCTGTACGAACGGGTTGGAGATTTGTGCTGAGAAGTGCGTTGTTGTTACGTTCG
>KZ064027.1:0-26416 GCA_002091835.1 Anopheles maculatus | reverse complement strand
TTACGAGAGCGAATGATCCTGTTTTTTGGTTTCCTCAATATTTCAATATTAAGCCTTGGAATACTGAGACAAACCCCATACAAAGAATATATAAAAATCTTCCATTTTAAAGTCTCCACATGAGAGAAGAACTTTTAGTTTCGCATTAGCATAATAAATTGAAAATTATAGCTGCATCCTAAGCACATTAATAAACTTTTCCTGTTTCTGTGCATGTAGCTCGAAATTGCTCAACAAAAGTGAGCCAAAAAACACTTCTTTTATTCTGATTTTCTCTCGTTTTCCCGCAACAAAACACACGCTCGTTAACAAAGTCTTTTGTGCAATGCAAGAGCATACATACATTTGCAACACTATAATTACCCACCGAAAATGGAATACAGGAAAAAATTACCCTAACAACTCTACCGTGCAGCGACTCATAAAAGGAACACTGTGTCACATTCGGAACTTTTCACTTTTCGCAATGAAATTACCATCCTACAACCGAACCGGGGTTTCCACTTCATTGCCACCCAATACCGAATGTCCGAACTGCCGGCATGTGCAGAAAGGAAAAGATCGAATTGGAACAATCCGCAAACTACCATTATTATGTCGCCATTCGCTTGCAAAACTACTACTGCCCCCGACTCATAAAAGGAACACTGTGTCACATTCGGAACTTTTCACTTTTCGCAATGAAATTACCATCCTACAACCGAACCGGGGGGTTTTTTTCCACTTCATTGCGACCCAAACCCGAATGTCCGAACTGCCGGCATGTGCAGAAAGGAAAAGATCGAATTGGAACAATCCGCAAACTACCATTATTATGTCGCCATTCTCTTGCAAAACTACTACTGCTCCCCCCCCCCACAGAGCACACTGACGTCGTTCCTTTGGAGTTGGAGCATCATTTTTTAATTAAACGTCAGTCGTTCATTTTTCCATTTGCGGTCCGTCCGGGCTGTACCTGGCGGGGTCGTGTGTTTTCTTTTGGAGTTTTTTTTTTTGGAGTCACTCGCCGTACACAGGAGCAGTTTCTCGGTGGTAACCTTTATATTATCTTTTCACGTCACGTTTTTAATTATTCCCGTGAGCGAGCTCAAAAATGGTTTGGTTCCGTGGTGTTGGTAGTAGCGTCGATTACCTTCCTCATTTTTGCTTTCGCGGTGCGCGCAATGAAGCGAAGGAAGGACTTCGGTTTTTGTTTTTTTTTCGTCGGTCCCATTCGGTTATTACAGCGTCCCCATAGATTTGTAATTGAGGTTCAATAGATGGTTCAATCTGTGCATAATCTAAAATAAAAATCAAAAATCAAACATGGTTCAAATTTGTTTGCAGTGTTAAAAATAGAAAAAAAGGGTATGAGTAGTATTATCATATAAATAAAATGAGCTTTTTTTAACACTCATTTATGTAGTTTTTTTTAAATAACAAAAAAGTACGTTTATATTGCCGCCAGAAGCTGCAAACAAAGCAAAAAATCTATCAAAAACGTACTATGAAAAATGAAATAAAACAAACAACCTCACACACACAATAGATCAAACTTTGGTGGAAAACGATTTTTCCGAAATTCGTTTTTGTACGCCACGGACCACCCCGAAAAGTACACAAAAAAAAAACGCAACGACTTTTTCATCCTACAGGCTTCCGCGTGTATGCGAATTTCCATTTTACGCTGTGTTTAAAAATCACCGCCCGAAATTGCACAGATTTCCAGTGGGCAGCACTAGGGGCTGGTTGCTGCTGGTGCTTTAACAGCTGGCAGGTGCAGTCCCAGCTTGCAACACAATTGCATAAAATATGCAACAATTGGATCGGGATCCGTTCGATAGAAAAATCGTCCCGTTGTCACGCTGCATCAAAATCGGGGTGCTTTTTTGCGAACCAAAGCTGTACCCCGTGATCGAATTGTGCTCGTTTGGGAATGAAATTGAACAGTTTTGGGACGAGGGACAGAAATGCAGAAATTGCAATTTTTGCTTCCACACGATAAGAGGGCAAACTTTGTAAAGTAATGTTAGAAGATGAACAACAACAAAAAAGTCTAGCTCCACTGCTGCCAGGATGGATGCTGGTAGAGGGATCTCTTATACCATTCGGAGAGTGAATGAAATCGAGTTGCATGTATCGGACGCTAGGTCTTTTTTTGCTTTGTTTCGTTCAACGCCCACAACAACCGGACTCTTGGCGAATCATCCATTTTATCAATCGATAAACATCGGTGCACGGTGCCACCCATCAGGTTGGTCTTGCGATTGCGAATGTCCCACGGGCAACGGGCTCATGTTGCTGGCTGATTTGCATCCCCGTTTATCGATGTCCACAAGTGCTACCCTTCGGGCGACTAGGAAGTTAGACGAATCCGTGCACTAGGAGCTGGAGAGTGCTACAAAACGAACCAAAAAATAAAAAGCATTACAATTCGAACAACGATACCTGCGGATGAACGGAAGGATTAGGCACGTTTGCAGCACATAAAACGTGTACTGCTGGTGTATTGGCTGTTTTGCTCTGCTTTCCGCTTCAACCAAAAACAAATGAAAACAAAAATCGAACGCAAACGCTCGAGCGAATGCAGCACGGATAAAAGATGGTCCTTGCTTTGACGGGGGTGATTTGTAACCTTCCCTTTCTTTTTTGTTGCGTTTTATTCGTATTCGTGCATGTAGCACCGTTGTGGAACGTTCTAGTTTCGGTTCTTCCGTGTTCTGCATTTCTGCAACAAAAAAAAAAAGTAAAACTGCAACCTTCCTTACCCCCGGTGGTAGACCTTACTGAAGGTAACGAACGATCCGCACCGTGCAACGAGTTTTCAAAATGAGCTTTCAAAGTGCCACTCTTGGTAAAGGACACTGGCAGAGGACTGTGTGTGTGTCCGTGTCCGTGTCCATGGACCATTGTTGTTATCAAAGCCGTGTGGGGTTTGCTTTTTTCTTTTTGAGGGACCAGAAATAGCGTCATTCCTCTAGCGGACTGCAAACCGAGAATGGAGATGTTATTTAGTATCTCGTATCGTGCATCCAGTGTCGGAGTCAATTTATATTTTTTTAAAAGCATGTTGGAAAATTGTTCCTCCCCCAGGAACTGTTGCAGAATCATGCAAGACGGGTAAGAAGAAGAAGAAACGGAAGTTGTACTTCTTCCTCCACAAACGAGCTCTGTCTGTTAGCTCGTTCGGTAAAGCCAAATCACACACTCGAACGAGCCGCGAAAAGAATGCTTATTAGCACGGTGTGACGAAGTCCGGGTTACGGGAAGAGAGAGAGAACTCCTTTCGGGGGTCGATCGGTAGAGCCACCAGATTTATTGGATAGCGATAAATCTTTGGTTGATTTCTCTTCTTGCTTTTTCTTCCAGCTCCAGTCAAGTTGCTGTCGGTGTCGGCTCTCCCTGAGGATTAGATGCAGTTGGGTGTAAGAGTAAAATAAAAGCATCTACGTTGCATTAAACCTTTCTTTTGGATTCAACAAATTTACGACGATGAGTTTATGTATTACAATTTTGCTTTTGGTAAGAATTTTACGTTTAAATACCAGAAGCCAACAAGAGCAAAACATAACGTTTGATGACGGGTTTTTGGGTGCGAAAAAACGAGCTGATGTATTGATGGCCTTTGGGTTTGCACACACAATAAAAAAACAAGAATGATACTCTTGAGTGAAGAGATCGATGTAGACTTTAAAGAATTATCGCTTCGTGTAGTTGGAAGATCAAGAGGAATTATGGAGCAATATATTGGGAGAATAGTCCGTCACATTTTTCCTCAAACAGGCTCTTTTAACTCGATTACTCTCGGTTTGATTGAGTCTGGCCCCGTAATCGAATACACGATATAGATAGTTAAGATAGTTTTGTCTTCGAGGATACATCTTCCGCGGCAAGAACCTTCATTTAGGAGCAAACATCCAATCAGCACAATTTTTGTAGCACCACAACTTAGTAAAACAACCTCACCAAACCTTTAAGAGATCCTTCTGATCGTCTCCCTGGGCCGGATATAAATCAAAACTATACTCCTGCAGATGCAGACTGAAAACGCTCCTTTGCTAAGCTGAAGCGTGACCAGAATCTATTCGCTTCGTCTCATCATTGAGCGACCGCCACAGACTCGGCAACAATATCATAATGCTTGGAAAAACCAACCTACTACACCCGAGCTTTTCGAGATGAAATACTAGAAATTAATTTTCTTTGAATAGCAACATCTTGCTCAAATCATTCTGAACGCCAGCAGACGGTGTAGAAAAGTTAACCGCTGGGAAAACTTAATTTACCACATCGCACTCTTTCGATTGCGTTTGCCAATCATGTTTCTTTGCGGAGCACTTAGAGGACGGTAACGAAGGATGGTGGTGGTTGTGCGAGCGGTCGGTTTTCTTCATTCCGGCACACGTTTACACTCTGAACGACCCCAGCCCAAAGACAACACGCCCAGTGATTGGGTTCGATTGAAAATTGTATCTTGAAATCAAGCAAAACAATCTCGGTACGATTTCTCTTGTTTTTCCTCTGGTAGCTTGGTAGCAATGGTAAGGGCTCCCGGGAATTCTTGGTGCCGTTGTGTAGTAAGTTAATTGAGAGCTGCTGGCTAGCTGGAACCAATGTCTAATTGAAAATTTCTGCTATAGTGTGGCCATTTGGGATCGGTGTCGTAGGCAGCAAAAGGCGGTTTGAATCGTTTCGATTGGTTTAAAATGGCGAACAATGTATTCCTGGTAATGCATTGTTGGTTCGCTGCCTATGAAAATATTCCACATTATGCTGGGATTTTTATTGCTGAACTTTACGAGGGAAAAGATATTAATAGAGGAAAGGAAAATACTTGGAACAAAATGTAATTCGATGTACTGCTAACGCTGCCTAGCTCATGGCTGCAAGAAGCGAACCTTGGTAACAGATTTCGATTAAAATTGCACATCAAAGAGCAAGTATCGCGGACTACTTAAAATTTGAGTTAGTTTTAGCTGTTTTTAGAAATAATCTACACCTATGTTGCGGGTGTGTAGATGTGTACTCTTCTGGAATGGTGTAAAATATTGAATTCTCGTAACACGGGACACTTGAAAATGATGGAAGTATAATGGAAGTACAACATGAAAATACAACGTACCGTTCAATCACACGAAGACTCGGCGATCATTACTAGAATTGTTTTAATTTCTGCAGCAGAGAAATAAACAAAACACATCAAAACATAAACATAGAAACAGCTGGTTGAGGTGGCGAGTTTTAAAATTGAAGGAACCTGATTTATGTAAAATCTTTTAAACTAATAGATTTATAACAATTAAATGGTGTTTTTAAAATTTCGATGCATCATTACAAATTTTTAATATTCCTTAGCGGAGTTTAAAATTCCAAAAGTATGGTGACGTTTGGATTACCTTAGCCTTAAGTCTTATGCGATAGTGAAGCTCTAACCGTTTGTAATGTAAAACTAAAGCACACATGAGTCTGGTATACCTCTAATGTCTACAACTGTTACGAAAAGATCATTCTAAGGTAAAAAGAGCATTCGGTGCAATCTAACAACGTGTATGGTTTTCAAAGCTGCCGTATATGAGCGTGTGAGTACACTTCGGCCTAAATCGCAGTTAGCATCCCATAGCATAAATTCCCGAACATGAAGGTAAACACGCTTTGAACTTTCATTTCAATTGTCTCAAAAGCAAATCCCAACACAAACTCCCTGTACGTTACACTAGATGATACAAAAAAAAAACAACGGGGGGTTAGACTTATGCACTAGAGAGCGACCGGTGGCGTATGGTGATGTGTTGACGAAGAAGCAGCAGAACTAACACACCATGGCACAAAAAACAGGGCATTATGGTTTAACGTTACAACCTGTTCAACATAATAATATCAAGACACGTCTCGAATAGCTACACAGTCATTGTGTGTGTGTTTTTTTTTGTTGGAAAAAATACATATTATTAAATTGCGTACATTCTGAATGTGGTGTGCGTGGTGGATTCGTATTGTGCGATCTCTGGTGAGGTGTATGCGTGTGTGTGTGTGTGAAGTTTCATGTGAGTAAATTAAACTAACGACATTCGGTTTCGCAACCGTTAATCACAGATGCAAAATATCTAGGCATTTAACGAGAGAGAGAAATACCATCATGATTTAATAATTAAGGGGAAAAACGGGGGAAAAACAATGGTAATGGGGGCGGGAAGGGCAATAATAGAGGCATAATAAAAGTTGCGCAAGGAAAAGAGAGAGAGAGATATATAATAATGGTACGAGAGGCACAATTAATGGCAATCACAAAGTAAAACATAACACGTTCCATATTTTTTTTTTACCATTCCAGAAGTACTTCCACAACCACAGAGTGTCAAACAAGCCGCATACATATATATATAGAGTAAAATAATTAGTGCTAGTCTGTGAGCGAATAGCTCCAACGTTCCGGCCAACATAACAACACATGGTTGCTCTAACTCAACGCAAATGCAACGAAACTCGGGTAACACTTGTCCACCGTTCTGTATTGGGATATGGGGGGCGCGTGTACTAAACTTATTAAATTAAACAAAAAAAACGAAACAATAAAGCTTACATTATCCACAACGAGAGCAAATGGAAAAGGGGTTTCCGGTATTACAAAAGAAAGAATGCTATTACTCGTTTTTTAAAGAAATTAATATGCACGCACGCAGCCGTCTAATATGGTGTAGCAAACTTAACGTTTTGGGCGTTCAAAAACGAGGGGGGGCGGGGCAAGAAAACTAAGAAACCAAAAACAACTCATTCGCAAATAGGTAACACGACTAACGAAACTCGAAACCATCGGGCTGAAGTGTTTGAAAGTACACAGATGCTCCAAGACACAATCTAAACGAACGAACTACAAGTAGCACGATGTGATTAGTTCCGATTTTGGGTTGGCAAGTATAGTGTTAAAACAGCACTTTATAACGCTTTTGGTTTTTGCTTTGCTCTGTTTTTTTTTGTTTGTTTTGTTTTAATGAAACACTCTTCTATTGTTTTTGTTTTGTAGACATTCATCCATTAGAAGAGGCTGAGAAAACATCGAATGGTTACAGTGTTTCATATACGCAACGACTTTTTTCTAAAGAGAATATGTATATATATATAGTAAGTATCATTGATGCTCAAGTAATTAAAAGAAAGGAACGAAGAAAAACTCAAAATGCATAGCAGAGAAACACAAAAAGGAACTAAAAAAAAACATAATACATGACAGATAGAAAAAGAAAGACGCGTTAAATGACAGTGAGATGAAAACGAAATAAAGAAGCAATGAAACGTGAAATGTAAATATGAAAATAAACTAAAAACAATAGAAATACAATGGAAAAGAAAGCGAAAAATAAACGAAACGATAAACTAATGATGGAAGAAAATCATAAAAAAGAAAGATATAGTAGAAAGTACAAATAGGTATATGTATATATATGTATATATATTTATATAAAGAAAAATGAAAAAACTTTGTTTTTCATGCACACCTCAATCTTGCGTCCCTCAACCACAGTGCCGTGAAGACGTTCGCGTGCTCGCTCCGCATCGCTACTATTAGCGAATGTTACAAAACCGAATCCCTACATGCAAGGACAGAACAAGAAACATGCATTAAAACAGCGTCCGCTCAAAAACAACGTGCAAAAAAAAAATTTTTTATTATGTATATATATATTTATATTAACTTGTATATATATATAATGGTATTCATTTATCGTATTTGTTTTGGGTACTGTTTTGTTTGTTTGTTTGTTTGTTTGGTTTCTTGGTCAGTTTGTAGCCGTCTTGTATGATTTTATATTTATATAATATTATATAAAGAGACTGTATAGAATATAACCACAGTAACAATAGTTCATGACCATGGATAGGAAACAGGATGTATGGATTTAGATACTCTGAACTGCGCTTGGTGTTCTACTGTCGAGGAAAGTGTCGAGGCGTTGACAGATGGAAACGGGATGGGATGGATGTAGTTTTCAATTCCTAACGAAACGTTCTATTCCCAACGAGATGAAAATTAAAATTGAACTTCATTAAATAATGCACAAACCAAGCAGATAGGGTGGACATCAGGGGAAGAAAAGGTGTAAAGTATATGAAACAAATAAAGGGAAACTATAATCCTTTCCTTCCTTCGTATGTCGCTATGTTTCTTGACTAGTTTAAGAAGATTCTAAAACAAACAAAAAAAGTGAATGAAAACGAAACGACATTTGAAAGACAGACAGTTTGTTTCACAGCTACACAATCGTACAATTAACATCTACAAGTAAAATGAATAAAACACAAAAACCAATTTACAGATAAGCAATCGGCATCGATCGCCGGTTGAGTAAACGTTCCACGATCGATCGTGGTGTCAGATACAATTACGCGCGCTTGTGTGTACCGAACGCAGCATACAAAGTTGGTGGAAAGTGTGATGGAAGCCGTGATTCATTTGGAAAGCATGAATGAATTAATCTCTGAGCTGATCAAACTCAATTACTGGGTTCAATGTTTTACTATCCACGGCGAATGTGTGCTTAGTGTTTAAATTTCTAACCTGCAATGATACAAACTAATACGGAAAATTAATTAAAAATGATTGTTCTACTCTCCCTCCGTGCCAGTATCTAATTAAAAGTTTGCTGAGCAATGGTAAACTTCAGCTTTAATCGTACTTAATTGAAGGAAATTGAGATTGGTTAGTGGAAAAGTATGCTCTAGCTAATTGAAACTGTGAGAGATCATAAAAGTTTGTTGGTTTGACAGGGTTTGGAAATAGTAAATGTAGAATAAAAAACTGAACTGGCCCCATTGCAGCTAAATATTTGCTATACAAACTTCAGCATGACAATACTTTGCTGATTATGTTAAACATGACACGATTTTATATAGCAACACTGTCAGAAATATTGTTTTCTTTGTAATAAAATATGGGTCGTGACAGGTGACGCGCTTCACAGGAAAAGTGCGCTCAGAGACTTTGTACACACATAACGCACACTGTTGTTCACTGCCGCGTGGATAGACTAATCCCCACGTAGAATTCCATTTCCATCACTGGCAAGGTGTCGCATTCGCGGAAAGCAATCAGCGCCTAACGAAGCGACAGAAAGGATTTATCTCATCTTACACCAGAGCATGCAGCGGGTAATATTCCTTCCCATCGGTTTACGGTGGAGGCTTCCTAGCAGACAATATGGATTAGGTGAAGCACGAGGATGCGCGTTTGATGTTCGGTATTTCATTGTACGGGGTAAAGGATTTAAACTGCATTACCGCTAAACCCGCTCTGTGCATTACATTAAAAAGTAGAATCGAATGTTCCAGTTGTTAACATTGGGAAAACATCTTTCACAGTTTAAATGATAGAGCGTATGCATTATTGTTGTGTGGCACAATATTTAACATTCATATATGCGCAAAAAAATGTTGCTAATCAAGAATCAGAGTAGTTTCATGCAAATTCTGCTATGTATTGTCCCATTTATCAAGCTGTCAATATTAATAAATAACTCGTCATTAAAAAATTACATTTCTGTTTTAAAAAAGGAATTTGAAAAATTATCGCATATTTCTCCTGTGAACAACATCTAAAACATTTACATTAACAGCACAAATCACAAAACAACAAATGGAACCTTAGCCTCAGTTTAGCATTCCGTTGATATGGAAGAAAAACTTTTAAAACCGTACATAAAGTTAATCTAGAATGAATTTTTAAAGCTGGTTCGGTTCAGCCAAACATGCACAAACCCCTCTAACAAATGTGTAACACAAACTTGTGAATCTGCAAGGGTACAAACACCAACACGATCGAAAAAATATAATATAACTGGAAAACTGGCACACACGTATCACATTTTCCAACCGCACTATTGTATGACTCAATCCGATATTCATAGGAGTTTATTGTTGAGAACAAAAACAACGAACAGTAGTTGAAAATTTGTTAGAAGTAAAAAAAATAAACAATATTGTATCAAAACGAACATAATACTCAGGACTGGACCAAAACAAAACAGATGTAAAAGAACGATCAAATACAACATCCTTTCCGAAACAAAAACTAAAACTGCTAAGCTAATGAATGGTTTGAAAAACATAAGCACATACACCGGTGGATTCGAATAGGAAAGAAAAGCAAAAGAAACAAAGTAATACGTAATTAGAGGTACAGAATTCAACTACAACACAATCATACTGAAAAATGAACTTCCAACACTAAAACAACACAAAATGGCTGGTAAACAAACACGCCATGATGCAGGTTGGGACATGACAAGAATGTATAGATATTTAAAGAGATGATAGTAAAAGATAGTGTGAAAGCACGAACTTTCTGTGTGTAATATGTAAAAATATTGCTAACAAAAATGATGCCGTGTAGAAAGTTGCGGACCGTACACAGGGACACACAGAAGTAGAGGAAGGTAAACAACAAAATAAATAAATGCCGCACAGATACAGACCCGGAAGAGAGAAAAGGAAAAAAAAAACAGAACAGATAAATGTTATCCATACACCGTATCACTAACAAACACTTGTGTGTCACTATAGTGGGAGTGGGTTGAAGAAAAAGAAAACGGAAACTGATTGTGTCAAAAGGTTGTTGATAGATTTAAGGATGAATAGTGGTGATAGTGATGGTTCCAAAAAAAACCCGATACTTGTGAAACATAACCGCAAAAAGGTAACAACAAAAAAATAACAAAACAAAAAGAGTAAACAATCAAAAGCATTAATTCAAACTAAAGAGAAACAAAAAAAAATAAACAACTGTAACATGTCAAGATAACAACTGTGTAAAGTATAGAAAAAATAGTACACTTGCCTAGGACTTAACTATCCGTGTAATGTAAACTCTAAGCAACACAGCCAGAAAGATGAAACAAAAACTGTATTATCACATAATAAAGAAAGCCGGGAGATGAAAGGAGAAAACAACAACACGTGGTGCTATATATAGTTTGTTGGCGAAAGAGAAAGAATGAAAGACCTATTGGTTTGTAGTTCAAAACTAAACAACGGTAAGGAGCACAAATGGGGAAACAAGACATGTATATAGTAGAACTGGATGATGGTGATGGGAATGAAAAGGCACAGTAAATGTTTGTTTGATTGTACGTAACTGTGAGAAAGGGGAATTGGGAAAAGCTATGTGTTTTACAACAAGGAAAGGTACAAACTATGGATAATGTTTGTTTCAAACAATAGAGAGGGGTAGGAAACATTGGTAATGTTCTAATTTAAAACCATGTAACAATCTGTAAGTGTAGTATGTGTGTAGTTTTCGAAAGACAATCGTTTATAGGTTGCTGAATGCATCTCCAAAAGTGTAAGTTATTTGTATTTTCGGTATCGTTGAAAAATTGCTCTTTCGGTAGATGATAGGTGTCGTGTCGCTTGCGTTTACTGGTTTTAAATAAGAATAGCCTAAGAAATCATTTTCGGTCGACAGCAGTAACGCAATGTCCGGATTAAATGATTTCCCAAAGCTTTAATTAAACCATTTGCTAAAGTCTCAAGCTTACCTTTGCTGCGAAGAAAGCGAAACGTATTTTAACGGTAGAGTGGAATACATTTCTTTTCTTCTAGCAAAAGTTGCTTGTTGTTTTTTTTTGAGTCAGGATCCTAACTGTGAAGGGAATCTATCTAAATCTTCGTTGTTTCTTGTGTGTGTTTTTTTAAAATAATTCATACAATAGTGTATCGAACTAGTAAGAATCGAAACGTCCAATACATACCTTGCTGCCGCGCTCATTAAAGATAATCTCTACGTCTAGTATGGAACCGAATTGCTAGAGAAGAAACCAACAAGAGAACACAATTAAACGTTTTTATCCGTGCATTGCGGTATAGGCTAAACATGCATGCAACCTACCCCGAACATAGTTCGAAGATCCGGATCGCGAAAGCGAAAAGGTATGTTAGACACGTGTAGTCGCTTTGGTTGGGATTTCGAGTCAGTCAACGCGGCGACGACTGCTGCTACGCTTTGGGACTGCTGTTGCTGACTGCTGACCACCACCTGCTGCTGCTGCTGCTGTTGCTGTTGCTGCTGATGCTGGTTCGTTTGTTGGCCATTGAGTTGTTGTTGCTGCTGTTGCTGTTGCTGCAGTTGAGCTTGTATCGTTTGCTGGTGATGCTGCTGTGCTAGCGCCACCGCCGACGCGGACGAGGTCATGGTGGGAGGAATGGCCGAAACGACGGTCGTGGTACCGGCACCGATCGGGCCGGCGGCCGTCACAACCATACTGCTTACGATGCTGTTGCTACTGCTACCGTTGACGGTGCCGTTGCTATTGCTCGTGTTGATGGCGTTGTTGGGGCTGGTGTTGCTGCTTATTGAATTGACTGCGGCGGCGATGGCCGCGGATACGGCGGCATTCGTTTGGTTGTTCACGCTGCTGTTATTGTTGCTGACGCTGCTCAGAACCGACGAGGCGGCATCTGCGGTGTTGGCACTTGATACGTTGTTGGGTGTTTCCTGCTCGGTTTGCTGCAGTAAATCGGACTGTAACGAGAAGAAGGAGCGAAACACAATATGAGTAATATGAAGTATTTACTACAATGTATTTGATAGAGTTGTAGAAACATATCATCTCTACAATAAGTACAGAACATAATGGAACGTGGGTTGGAAGAGTTGGAAGAGTAAAAATTAAATTAAAATAGTTTTATAATTCTTCAATCGCCCAGCACAAAACTTATCCCCCCCAACATCAGCAAAAAAGGATCATGTAGAAAGAAAGCACAACAACCGAAAGTATTTGCTGCCTGTCAAAGGTAGATAGCACATAAAGAAGTGTCATATTTTCTTTTCCATCTGGGGTTTTCTTATCCGTTTTGCGATGGGACAAAAGATATGTGCTTTACAAAAATAACACCGCTTTGTACAGGTGGAAGAATGTGACACCTAAAGCAAACACTATGTACGGCGGTACAGGACCGTCTCAAATAATCCAATAAGATGTGTCACTACGGAAACGAACGGGCGCTACATCAGTCACCGGGTTAGTTACGATATACGATACTGATTGAATTATTTCTACTGAATGGACGACGAGAAGGATTGAAAAGAAAGGGACGATTAGGTATTAGGTAGAGGAAAATGTACTGAAGTTCTAAATGATGATACACTTTACAACAGGTTTAACAAAATTAACAGAAAAGCATGAAATTTTTAAAACGAGTTTGAACTTATTTTATTTTTATTACTAGAAAAAAACCATACCGTGTTTCGGTAAATGTGCTTGATTTTGTCTCTCAAGCACATAAAAACATTACCTGCACACTGTTTAAATGCGGTATCTTAAGGCAATAAGCCTAAGTGACATGAAATACTATGCTTGAATTAGCATCAAGCCGACGCTTTCTCATCCTAAAAATGTATTCAACGAATTGTGCACTTCGCCAAGGGTGGCTAGAAACTTTCCAAATCCTGTAACAAATTACCCTCAACCTTTGGCAGACACGGCACTTTCAACACCGTAAAGTATATCCCGGTTGCTTTCCATGATCAAGCAGAAGAAAGAAAAGCTGATAATGCTGAAACGCCTTTTAGCTTTTATTTAAGAGCAATTCGAAGATCATACGTTGGTGGCTCGTTGAGTCGGGTAAGAGAAAGTGTAATAATATTGGAAACTCATTGCATTATAAAATTGCCTTTTATCATAGGGTTAAAAGAATGGGATGGAAATTTCACAACTTTCTTTATAATTTCCCCCTCCATATAGAGGTACAACTTTTCTCTGTAGGCGCTACACGCTAAGTGCAATTCGCGGCAAACATACCATGCTAGCGTTAGCAGAATAAACAACGATGCTATTTTGCATTCCGTATCAGTAATGCTCACTGCACCGGTGCTCATGCTGGGAAATGTAAGGAAAATGCACGGCAAAAATACACAAGAAGTTTGAAGAAACTGGAGCACGAATGGTTACAGAGCAACGAAGAAAGTGAGTGTAATCTTTTGCCTGGGTAGCGATTTGCTAAAGACAGGGGAATTGAAATAAGACGATTTTGCAAACGGCAAACGGAACAGCGGCTCTAAAAGCTTAGGGAAATATAAATGCAACTTTATACTTTTCTCCTGAATAACTGGACCGTGTTTTTATCTTGGTGGCTATGCTTTCAGTGTTCGCTCTCTCTCTCTCTCGTCTTCTGCCCAAGATAACGAAAACGAAAAGCTTTTCTGTTACGTTGGGGGGAAAAAAAGAGCGCAAGTTAACGCCCTGGTCCGGGTGCTGCTGTCGGGTTTTGCAAATTCACAGCTCTTCCCTGCTACCGGTACGTCGGGATCGACAATCTAAACTTGCTGTTACTGGTATGAGTTATGGTTTAAGTTTTGCGTTCAGTTTCCCCGGGCTACCTTTATATCAATGCTGTTGCATTTTTCATACGGCATGCAGCTGAAAGATGCATCATTTCTTTCCTAACACGCAGAGATGGGTGCAAAAAAAAATATAAAATTCGTGATATTTCAGACGATTGAACGGTGCCGAAGTGGCTCAAAAGCTAGGCGAACAGTTTGCAAGCCAGCCCTGCATTTCCGGAGAAAGAAAGGTAAGACATTTCCAATCTAAAAGTAGTTATTATTCTTCTCAGCCAGGATGTTACCTGGTTGTCAAGATAAAAGCGTTGTTGTAGCTGTGCCAATGCACGGGGAAGTATGAATGTAAAAATACGATGAAAATAGTGTCTGAGGGCCTTGTATATCTGCATGTGCACCGTTGGTCATAGGTGAGCAAATAAAATTATGATAAATGCGCTTAACGCTTCGATGGATTCTTCGGTAAGTCCTTGAACGGAAAGTTGGTGAAAACGTGGTCAAATGACTGGCAAACAACGCCAACAATTCCGCTAGTTGCATAAGGGATGAAACAATTAATCTCATATTTCTATAAAAGTTCTGTATTAACTGTCAAACCTAACTAGGTCAAAAACCTGAAACTAATACTGAACATACTGTTATTGCGAAAGATAGATATTAGATATACATAACGACATCATCCCATGGACGAATCTTCTGCAGCATATCGTCTACTACAATCTCATTATCTTTCTCTGTTTCTTGTCCTCGTTCCTATTTCCTTGGTGGTGAACCTGCCAAACCAAACCACCACCACCACAATGACACGAACACACGTACCACGCTCAAGAACCGTATTGTTTCGGTATGAATTAATTTGCCATTTTGCTTGTAATAGGATTAATTTGAGATCTCAATCCATTTCATTTACTCGCTTAAACATACTCCTTCTCTCACACGCACGCGAAAAAACAATCCCGAAGACATACGGTTCACCAAGTATTCGTACGTACCAAACACTAACGCACAATGTAGTTTAGCAATGTTTGATATGGGCAGGCTATTTTAACCACCCAGCTTTAGATAATGAAACCGTCCACCTAACAAGACGTAACGAAGCGACAAACCAACTACGGGCACTTAACTTAACCCATCACTCGCAGCATCAGCAGCGGCAGCAAAATGCCTTCCGCTTCATAATTAATCAATCAGCCGAAAGAGCCATAATCAAATTTATGTAATGTTTATTTAGGATCCTTTAACCATCAGCACCGTATGCCTAGTGCGCACACAAGCACAAAACAGTCGTATTTATTACACCCACTTCCCGCAGAAGCTTCGAGTGGCATGGCGAAGCTGAGATGTTTAAAGGACTTCCGGCTGGAAGGAGACACCAACGAGCGAGCTTGGAAGGAAATGTGCGTGTGTGTGGGGGGGTGTGTGCACAATTATTAGATGGGGTGTGAAGGCGTGCGAGGCCATGAAGCGCCTTTAGCACTCACGCGCAAACAGCAACTTCCGCAGGAGAAGTCATAACAATTTCCATTCACTGGCACTCGCCACTTGATGGGCCATTTAGCCGGGCGCTGTACCGTTGTGCCGAGATGATACAAGATATTCCACTTTTCCCGGGGATATTCAAAGAAAATTTACGATCTGCACACAGGAAGGAGTTTGGAAGCGCGTTCGAAAGGAAAAAAGAAAGAGTTTTGGGAAGGGCATTTTATCTATTAATATCTATTAAAAATTATGCGTGGATGGGAATGGATTTTTTTGTGTGTGTAATGTTATTTGTTGAAAGCGGTAGCAGTAGTTTATGTTGATGGCGATATCTCTGTTGACTTCTGATAGTACATAAAGATTGATATTCTTCTTCTTTCTTGGCCTAACGACTTCTTAGGTTATGCCTGCCATTTCTGGCTTACTAGACTTATTGTTACCGCATAGTTGGATAGTCAGTCCTCACTATGGGGGAACGGCCCAGATGAGACTTGAACCTCTACCATCTACCACCGGGCCGCCCCGGTTTATAAGATTGATATTATACGAAGTCAATGATACGGTCGCGGTCAGTATCGGGAAGAAATATAGGACAAAAGTTTGCTTTTCTGCGAAATTTCAAACCATCCTGAATGGCGCACGACTGGCAACATAACATTTCAATTCGGCGAAATGGTTTCATTTCACGAAGGTAAGAAAACAAGAACTCACTCACCCAATACAATGTGCCCATCATTATTCACCAACGCAAAGCATGATGCTGATGCCTCTCCAATGTTGCTGTAGCACTGTGGTCACCGCAGAAATTGGAACAAAAATGACGGGTGGATAAAAAAAAGACGAGAAGAATGCTAACCTCACTTTACATCCATCTCGTTAAGCTCATCGACCACCACAGTGCACACACACACAGAGCTCATTATTTCGAGGACTGTAAGGCGGCTGCTTCTTGCTTCCCTTCTAACAACACACCGGGATCTCCGCTTTCCGTTCTCATCCTGTGTGCGACCACACTTTATGTTGCTGCCAGCTTCTATCTTTCCGTGCTATCTATACGGCGTGCGCATACAGTAACAATAGCCGCACCGAATGTGGCGCACACCGGAAGCAGGTTCCCGGAAGAAGAAGAAAAAAAAAAGATGGCGATGGTATACCGCCATCGCTAAATGGCGACCGATGCTGTGATGCTGTACGAAACGTCAACAGTGGTCCTTCTTGTGCCATTACTTCGGAGGAGAGCCGTGAATAAATGAAGGACAACCATCTATCTCGGTAAGAGTGTGTGTGTGTCGGGAGACGGAAGTGAACATTAAATTGCTTTCTCAACCACTAATGCGTGCATAACGGTTTCGCAAATGGCAAAGGTAGAGAAAAGACTATTAGCATCACAATCAAAACCAAGTTCCGGGTGACTTTTTTTTTTCTTTCTCGCAGCAATTGTGTCAGAGCGTGCGACACAGCACATGTATCGTTTTGGGGGGGGGGGGGGGGGGCAAGTTTCGTATAAGGGAGATTTGAAGCTGTGGGAAAGCACAAGGTGAAATACAGCAATGAGCAGAGTTTTAGAAATGTTTTGAATAGATTGTGGAGATCCAGCACGCGTTACATACAACGAAAATAATACAGTTTAACGTAGCTTCCATCGATCGATTCCAGCAATCTGATAACAGTGGTCAATCAGCAATGGGGGGGAGCAATTTTCTCCGTAGCGTATTTTCGTTCAGGGACACCTTCCAAAACTGTACGCCGCAGCAAAATCGACAACAATTGATAGCGCTAATTCCAACAAACGACCCAAGCACGGGGAGTTTGGATATTCGGAGGCGACAAAAAACATTCAATCCACTTCCAGCAACAGGAAAAGAGTGAAAAAGGAAACAAAGACCGGTTTGGTAGGTTTATTGTTATACCAAAACCGAAAAGTGTTCCTGGAAATGATGACAGTGATAAAATAAGTATTGTCTGCAGAATCGGTGGTTGGTTCAATTACTGGAGGATTTAGTAGAATCAACTAAATTAGGTTTATTGTAGTTGCCTCAAAAGCGAAACATGTCA
Organism: Anopheles maculatus; assembly: GCA_002091835.1. NCBI lineage: Eukaryota > Metazoa > Arthropoda > Insecta > Diptera > Culicidae > Anopheles > Anopheles maculatus. Next base: position 8,574 of record KZ064027.1, on the reverse strand, counting down.
ATTTCCAGCTAACTACGAATAAAACACTAAACATGACAAATTTGTTCTGAGAATATTGTAAACAAAATGCATGCTTCGTTGGTGTAAGTTAAACGGTTGCCGTACTTCGTAATGGCAGGTTAAAAACAATTGAGAAACAGTGCTCATTAAAAGTGACCTCGCCCTAAACGTTGCTTCCGATTGCAACTTCTCGTGTGCAATTGTGAAACGATTTTCTTGTAACCAGTCCATCGTAAACCATTTCATCACACAACGAGAGGCATAAAAACGTGGAAAAAAGGGATACTCATTCAGCCGTCTGTCCTCTTTGTCATTTTTCCAGCAATAGGCCCCAGGGAAGTAGGGCAGCTCTAGCACCATTTTCTCTCCAAACGCTATTGTGCTTCGATTGAAGCTGCTTTGTGCGCAACTCTTCTTTCTAACCCACTTTACGATTGTACTCAGAATTTCCAGCCTTTTTGTACGCGCTAGCTTCGCTTCGTGCCAGTGAACGCCACGCAGCAGAAATAGGCTCACCGAAACACACCCGTAGGGTGCTATTAAATTAAAATTAGATACAATACAAAGATCCTGGAGAGTGTGTGTAAGTGTGGCTGGTGCACTTTTGCTCAGTGCGATGTGAGGCGCATTGTTTGAAATAATTATGGTCGATGTTGGGGTTCGGCATCACTAATGAGATAGTTACAATTCTATGAGGGTTGAAAATAGCTTCCCTATACAACACCTATAAACTCCGTACGGGGTAAGGATCTCCATAGAAATGTAACTCATCTCCGAAGGAGACAACAATAAATTATGCAGTTAAAATATCTTTAGTGAAGTACCGGTAGTAGTGTAGCAAAAAGCGCTAACAATAAAATGCACCAAAACTAAACGAAGTTTGCACTCAATTTACAGCTTTGTCATCATTAAACCGGGTTTCAACCAGGCACAGGCACACTCGCAACAACCGGCATCGTAACGACCACCGCATCCCACCACATCCGGACGCTCCCCCAGGGGAAATAATGGTCGCTTCCCCCCCTTTTCGCTTGCCAGGCTCATTCATCTGCACACTGCGCTTCTCGGCACAACCGATCACGTTTCATCCGCTTCGATAAACGCTGGTTCATGTGCCGAATCCCGAAGTGTTGCTGCCGGACCGTCACAATGGAGACGCCTGGTCATTAATAATTGTACTGTTATTGTACTGCTGTTACATCGGGTGCTCGGTCTTGGTCCTGTTGCCTCTCTCTCTCTCGGGGATGCGGACAACCGTGCGCCGGGTTGTTGACGAGTGCAAGAAGAGATTTGATGCCTTCGGAAAGAAGCACATGTACGGGATGTGCTGTTGTACATCCCGAGCCGGGGCGAATGGCAGGCTATACGGATCGTTAATAACATTGACGGCGTTGTTGCCGAGCACTGGACGTACGGTCCGCTCTTTTGTTCACCGTGGGTTATTAGGGATGAAAAACGATCATCAGCCACATACCCCTGCTTCCGGGTTTCCTGGAGAGTGCTCATTCGGAAGTGGTTAACCCACATCCAATCTGGAATGGAAGAGTTTGTGTTTTTTTTTTCTATTGCTTTCGCTCCCCCCACCGCCCCCTAGATGCTTCTAATTGGAAAGCGGAAGCGCTGCTTTCAATCATGTTGGCCTCGATTTTTCCCACCACTCGTTACTCGTTACTTTCCGGTCCGATCGACAACTTCATTTCGTTAAGTAATGGGAGACGTTTTCTGTTGTTTGGATTCTTTTTCAACGTTTTCTGAGAAGCTGTTCCAGCGGGGCTAGTATAAAAATAGCGACTGTGCTGTAAAAAGGTAATCACGGAGAAGCTATATCCTCCTAACCTATATCTTTTCTACCTGGTAGCGCCATCAAAGAGCAACATCAAGAGGAAACTCCTAATAGTCTAATAGGCACTTTAATTTGACATCGAAAGCAGTGTAATGAAGGGACGGGCTCTGCGTCAACCCAGCGCCGGAAGAACATGACACAATCATTCACCATAATTACCAGTGACAAGGCGCCTCCATCCAGCGGTAAGGAAACCGCGTCTGACAGCACCGTGAACGCATTTTCGCTTGACATGTGAATGCTGCTGCTGGTAGATTCCAGCAGGGAAAAGCATCTCTGGCAGGGAGAACATCAAGTAGTACTTTGACTTTTGCTAGGAACGGTCAAAAATCAATCACCAGGATCCATCATGTTGGCGCGCGCGCCTTTCGCTACTCAATGGCTCGTTATATTTCGTTCTCATCGCGGCTCGTTCAAATCTACCAACCGAGGCTAATTGGCCAAGTGATAGATTTTCACGCTGAAATGCGCACCCACCCCCGGGGAACGGCGACGGTAAGCCATTTCAATCATCCCGGAGACCTGGGGCGACGGTTCGTTAGTAGGGAAAAACTTTCTAGTAAATAAATTCAATCCCTTGCCCTCTCTCTCGAGGGCGACATGATGGCGAATAAATTAGCGAAATGTAAAAGTATCACTGGTCAGGGCGCCCGTACACACGTCTCCAGGATGTAGCGAACGCAACGTTCTACGGGAAGCGACTCAGCGAAAGAACACATTTCCCCCGGTGGACGGGTTTTGAACACGATGGAGCGCGGCCGAAAAAAGATTTTGGCTTTGGCCGTCTGCCAGCACTATGAAATGGTGTTTTCCCGGTTTGCATTCCGAAAAGCGATGTCTCCGGCAGGCAGGCGCCAGCCGAGATTACTTATTACGGGAGCAGCGCGCGGAAAGACGGACATAAATTTGGCAAACGCAATTTTACGCCGTAAAGGGTAATGATGTCACCAGCAATGGCGAGCACTATATGAAACCTTTTTGTACCTTTTTGTGCTGTGATGGAGGTTTTTTTTATTAAAACAAAAAAAAGGAATATTTATAGCAAGATTATAGTAAAACAGAAGGTGTTAATAAAGCCACAAAATGGTTGGCTAAAATTACACGTCATCCGATAGGAAAACAAACAGAGAGAAAACGTGCGTGAGTTTGCTTAGAAAATCTAGCCATAGAAACCGGATTCCGCTGTAAGAAAACTCGGGGCCTGACATGGGTTTGGCATATTGTGGGAAAAAGGAAATTCCCATTCGACAGCCCCCGGTAAAGATGTATTCCCGTGTGGATGAACCAATTTCATCCACCTTTCCGCCATTGAATCGTGCCCTCGCTTCCCCCGAACCGTGATTGAGCGTTCTTTGCCTTATTTCATCCAACGCATAGTTTGCCTCGAGAGTGTTGCGTGTGTGTATGCGAGAAGAAGGACGAGAAGCAGAAAAGGATGTTTAATTTTCCGGTAGGTGAAAGTCCATAAAGAGCTGTTTCCAGCTGAGCGCTATATCTTTGCATCCCTCTCAAGAGCTTTCCCATTCTTCCCGCAAAAGCAACTGCTGTTAATGCTGTGACTATTGATTATCCTCTTTAGTCGTGGAGCCTATGGAAAGGATCTTTACAGCAAGCAACCTTTGCCCGAGAGAACACCCTGCCGAGAGCAGCCATCGGACAATGATTTGGCGTGCAGATTTTGTTTCCCATCAAACACGATGGAGTGCGGTAGGAGCTTGATGATAGGAGGATCCCTCGAACCGCTAGACGATCTAAGATGCCGTTTGCAAAAGAAGATGCAGATGTAGGCGCCCGGAGTGTTGTTGCCTGGGGGCGTTGTTAACGGTGGATCATTACGTTTGAGTGGGGCGACAGAATTAGCCCATCTGTTTCATGTTCGGGGCGTGTGTAGTTGTGTACGGATTTATTGCAACACACAGCTGGGAAAGGCTACCGTGCTAGGGTTACAGGAACGCTATTTGTCAGACACAAATAGACCTTAGGGATAATGACTTCATTAAGGAATGAGTCAAACAGTTGATTGAAACAGTCAGTGTTCTTACGTTTATATCATAACTGATACTGTTTCATATTAGCATATTGCACTTTTTTCTCTACCCCTTAACTATGCTCCTACATAACGCAAAGAATGGCGCAAAAGCGAAATAAAAACTTTTCCATAAATTAACATACTTTCACTAATCGAACGTAGAACCGTAGCAAAGCGTCGAGTATTTACATTCCACTTTTTCTCCTGCCCACGTGTGTGAGTAGGTATATGCTTTGTGTGTCGGTACACAAAATGTGGGAAAACAAACGGTTCGCTTCACTTGGACAATGACCTCGTTCGGGCAGCACCACTATTTGTTTTCGTTGATGAATGTTCGTTCATTAGCCCGGGCCCAAGACACGTTCCATATGGAGAAAAGTTCTATCTTTGATAGAATGTTTTAGGGCTTTGTGTTTGTGCTTTGTTTGTGCAACACTACACAAAGCATTGCAGCTCGGGTTTGCACATTCACTAGCAATCTCTCATTCGGATGTGGAGATGCTTTGGTTTGGAAAAATACGTAGGAAGGCGCACAAAAAAGTGTTCATTTCTTTTGTTGTTTTTGTTAAGAGATGACAACATACCGTATTTTCATTTTATACGTGACAGGTTCGGGACTTTTTTTTAGAAATATAAGTTTTCCGTTTTTCCTCATGGAAATCATTGTTAAGTGACAGAAAAACAACAAAAAGCAAATGAGATATCGAGTCTACAATTTTGAAGGTAACTGAGACATTGTCCTAGCTGAATGGAATCTATGTTATACTCAAAACTAGCATAACCAGCATTTGTCATAACGAGAGAGAGGTACTCGCTCTGTTAAAATTCCGTTCAAAATGATACACCGTTTTCGAGCCCAAGTAAACACGTTTCAGCTGCATCTGAACACTGTTCAACAGTAAGTAAACACTTGACGTCCAACTAAACAGCTGCTGCCTAACCGAACTTCTTTCAAACGAAACTCAACATCGTTCAACCCCAACTAAACATTTGGCACCTCCAAGCTGATATGTTTACATGACATAGATTTAGCTTCTTTATGCTCCTTTCATTTGCAAAGATTAATAGATTAAAAATAGACTAATTTTTTTTAATTCAGGCACAAGAAAATTTTATAATAAACTGCATACAACTTAAAAAACATTTTCTTCATGATGACCGCGAATTCGCTATGAACGCGGAAGACAACGATATTACAAGAAACGAGTCCGTCGAATATAAACGTGCAATGACGTCTGGGATACAAAATGTTTAGTTGGGGTTGAACGATGTTGAGTTTCGTTTGAACGAAGTTCAGTTAGGCAGCAGCTGTTTAGTTGGATGTCAAGTGTTTACTTACGGTTGAACAATGTCCAGATGCAGCTGGAAGGTGTTTACTTGGGCTCGAAAACGGTGTAATAAATTTTACTTCAAGGCATGAAGTACTCACCATGCTAACAGTCTGTTGATCAATCCCGTTCGAAAGTGCCACAGTACCGTTCGCAGCACTTCCCGCCGTGTTACCGTTGACACCGGGTGCTCCCGCCACACTGCCCGCCCCGTTCAGCGGTGCCGCACCACCGTTCGGCGCTGCATTCACGTTGGTGGAGGCGCCTGGTGATCCACCGTTGGCGTTCATGGCGGCAGCCATTCCGGCCGCTACGGCCACCCCATTACCTGCGCCGGCCCCACTCACCATGGTCGATGGCAGTGATAGTGGTGCCAGCGATACTGCTATCGACGTTGCCGGCGGGGCGCCCAATACTGACGAGGGGCTAAATTGACTGACGGACTGTGGGAGATTGGAAATTAGGCAACAACAAAAAAAAGTAAGATTCCCTGGCGAATGCTTTATCCATCAATTTCTACTTACATTTCGCAACGTTTGTGTCGTGGCGACGGCATTCATTTGTGCGGCGGCGGCTGCTGCAGCGGCAACAGCCGCATTGTGATGCTCCTGCTGCTGCTTGAGCGTGCTGAGCGAATGCTGATCTAACCCCACCGCGCCACCTCCACCGCCTCCTCCGCCACCGCCACCACCAGCACTACCACCGCCGCCGGCACCCGTAGCGCCCTTCACCACCTGTACCGACAGGCTGTCTGTGCTGACGGTTTGTGCTGCGCCCGGCGGAAAACCGGGTGTGCCCGGAAACGGTCCCATCCCCTGGACCATCTGCTGTTTGGCGGGAACGAGAAAGAAACAAGAACATAAACAGATTAAAATGTGGCATTACCAGTAAAAGGAGCTCCAAGATCAACCAGAATGCTCTTTGGTGGAACGTCAGGTTCAGGCACACAGGAGAGTGCGCCTGGAATCTCATTAGTCATAGGGGGTAATATTGTGGTGGCTGATTTTGCATACTATTTTCATAGTAATGTCCAAAACCTAGTCCTAAATGGGGTTCTTAAGTGGGAAACGGGGAAAAAGAGACCAACAAACTGCTGGTCTCGAGTGACAAAACATAACATCCGACAAATACTGAAAAAAAAAACTGTTTCCGAAGGAGAAATTTCGGAGTACCAGTATGTTGACCGCTTGGAAAAAGCACGATGTGATGTGTTGAAAACTTTGGCCCACCTCCATGTCTGGAAGGCATAGTAGGGCAGCAAGAAACAAACAGCTCTTTAGCTATGCAGAAATAATATTGAGTGTGGTAAACCGAGCGAGACTGTGATGTTCGAAACCGAAAACAGCTCTGATGAGGACGTCTGGTATGTGGTCGTCTACACGGAGTTGCGCTTCACCGATGGGGGGTTTGGCAGTTCGTTCCCGAAAGCTGTCCATGAAGAAAATGTGATTCAGGAACACCAAAAAAGGATGCAACGAACGCACTCATACAGTCCTTCTAAGCTGCGGAGGTTTCCGAGAAGTGGGAAAAATGTGGCTCTGTGTTTGGTTTCTATTTAGCGTATCCTTTCCCACGAAATCGAGCCACTCATAAAATACGCATGAGCTTCAACGATGCACCTCGGCCACAGCAAATGTCCCTTCCGAAGGTGCAGCTTTTAACCTTGCCCACGGTACGGGAAGAGATTGTGCACGGCACAACACGATACGATTCTCGAGAGGTTGTTTATTTTAATTTTTTGCTCTGTGGGAACTTTTATCCGGCAGCTCACCCACTGGTGCGATATTCAGTTGGTTAGGGTCCGGTCTAAAGTAAGGTTGAGGTTACTGATAAAAAGATAGATTTATCTCGTCTATTGTGGCCTAGGGGCTCTGTTTCAAAGTGTAACATCATTGGTAAACCGTCGAAACGGATACTGCTGTGCAGGAGTGGGGCGATGAAATAACAGTCGAATTGTGGTGAGTTCATCGCTGGTCAGGCAGAACTATGTTGCATACGACCACAATTGCTTTTGTACCGTCCCGGTCCTCTGTTCCGGGGTTTCTGTCGGCTGGGAAATCGAAGAGAGAGGGGGCAAGCAGGTCTTTCCTGTGCAACAAATTTTCCGGAAGTTTACGGCAGACATTGTGTGGGAATGTTATGGAACACTGAGCTGCACTACGTTGGCCATTGGAATAGGCAACGAAGACAATGTAGTGTGTGTGTGTGGCGAACGACAAACTTTCCGCTTTTATGCTTTTACGTTACGGTAGCTTTCCTGGCTGGCTAGACCACATGACAGTCCTAGAATTCGCGTGTGCCAAATGAGAAATGAACTCCAACTAATCTGAACCGATGGAAAAGTTTTGTATATTTTCTTAAAGCAATGGTTGGAATTGCAAGCTGCTATTGAAGAGACGTTTTAAAATTGTTACTGTGCTAATATTTTCTTTAAATTATTTTTCATTGAGTTGCACGTAACAAATCGTTTGGAAACCGGTGTAAGAATAACAACATCTATTAGATGCCTTAAGAGTCCAAATCAACCATTGAAAACCAATTTAGAAACACTACCTAGGTACAAATGTTGTGCAGTTCTAAAACTACTTAAACTCGACCATAATCCTTCAGAAGGCGTAAAATCCCCGATCAAAGAGTAAACCATCCGGAATATAATTCGCCATCGCCTAACCAAAGCCATTGTTACTGGCTCGTGTGCACTGCGTACCTTAATCACCCTGTCTAAAATTCCTCTGTCCCGGTGTCGCAAGCGCAAAGGAGAACATGAAGCTGATTTTCCAACGCAAAAGCTGTGCATCGCTTCCTCCCACAACCGACGGTTTTGTGCCGTACGGAAAATCCTATTCAACTAAAAACAAATCCTGTCACTTTTCTGTTCTGCCCCGCTGTATAAGCCACCGAAGACAGTTTTAATCTCTTTCGCAAAGCTTTGTCCTTCGACACGGTCCACACGCTCCGCTGGAGAGAAAATGACATCAACCCTTCCCCCCCCTTCCATTTCCATTGGCTAACCCGATCGGAATGGGTAACTTCTTTACCATACGCCTCGTAGAAAATTACTTCTACCCTTTCTACCCAACGCGTTCTCTCATTTATTTCTTCATCAGCAGGGTTGTGGTAGAGCATGGGCAACACAGAAGGTCAAACCCCGGGGTTTTCTGGATACGAGAAGCTTCGAAAACAGCGAGAACGCTCGGGATTACGTTCGAGATGCCGAGAGAGAATTGGGGTGATTACGAAAAATAGGAAATTAGTTCATTAGTGCAACGGTTTGTGGAACGGAACGGCCAAAGTTATGGCCGCAAAGGTAAGAGGTTAAAGCAATGAAACTAACCAGAAACGGTGCCAAATTACAAAAATCGTTCAATAAGAGT
>LULA01015760.1:0-28110 GCA_002091835.1 Anopheles maculatus | reverse complement strand
AAGGGAAGCGATGAAAGAGGATTGTGCAAGGAAACGACGGTCTTGCAAAGTGCACAGACCAAGTAATCGACATCTGGACTCGTAGGAGGGGAGAACAGAGGATGAGTCACCCAACAGTTTGCGGGTGGCAAACCTGGTGAAAGACCTCTGCACTCGCTCGATACGATCAATGTGGACCTTAGCTGAAGGGGTCCAGACCACTGAGCAATACTCCAGCAATGACCTGACCAATGAGCAAAACAGGGCCTTCAGACATAGAGGGTCCGTAAAGTCTTGAGCTACACGCTTCAAAAGACCAAGTGTTCTCCAGGAACTACCAACTACAGCATCAATATGGTGCGTAAACGTAAGGCCTGAGTCAAACCAAACACCCAGATCCTTGATGATGGAAACACGATTAACATGGCCGCCATCTAGAACATAAGAGTACATAACGGGGGAACGGGCACGACTAAACGAAATGGTATTACATTTATCAGGACAGAGGGTAAGGGAGTTGAGGTTACACCAAGATGAAAACCGATCAAGAATATCCTGAAGGATAGAGCAATCGGTTAATGTGGAAATGGGATAGAAAATTTTTAGGTCGTCGGCGTAGCAGAGAAAACAATTACTAGGTAACACTGAACAGACATCGTTAATAAACAAAACAAACAGCAGAGGACTGAGGACACTACCTTGCGGTACACCAGACCCGGACGAAAAAGGAGTAGAGAGGATAGATTTCACTTTGACGGAGTAGGAACGTCCAGATAAAAAGGAACGCAGCAGCGAGACAATGTGAGTATTGACTCCAAGTTGCGACAATTTATGCAGGAGTAGGGAGTGGGAAACACGATCAAATGCCGATCTAAAGTCAGTATAGATAGAGTCGACTTGTGGAACTGATTCGAGTTGAGAGGAGATGAAGGATATATAACACATTAAATTGGAAGTAGTGGAACGCTTCGGGAGAAAACCATGTTGTTGAGGAATAACGATACTACGAGAGGAGTGGAGGAGGAACGTATGGAGGACGGATTCAAAACCTTTGGACATCGCACAGAGTATGGCGATTCCGCGGTAGTTGGTAATTAAAGAGGGATTGCCTTTCTTGAAGATGGGAATAAGCCAAGCTTGTTTCCAAAGACTAGGAAAGGCGTGAGAGGAGAAGGAGAAACGGAATAACTTCACAAGGAGAGGGACGAATACAGAGCTACATTTTTTAAGGATAGAGGAGGGAATGCCATCAGGACCAGGTAGGACGAAAGTTTGAGCTTATTTAAGGCCCCAGTAACAGCATCAGCATCAATGAACGAGAGGATGCTGTGGGTTGATGGGAGCGAAATGTCAGGGACAGACAATGGTGAAGACAACTGCCCGCCCACCGGAGCAGCGAAATTGCTGGAGAAGTGCTCAGCGAAGAGAGCACAGATGTCGGTGTCATTCTCTGCCAAGACCGTGCCAAGGGACATAACGGAAGGGATAGGAGAGGACTTACGCCGCTTGTTGACGTAAGACCAAAAGGATTTGGGGTTAGAATGGAAGCGGATCTGTAGCCTTTGAAGATAGATAGAATATCTTGCTCGATTATAAATTGAATAGGCAGAGGCAGCGTATTTGAAAACACGCCTGCGGAACTCAGACGGAGAACAGCGTAAACGCCGAAGAGCGCGTGCTCTGTCCCTCCGTAATGAACGGAGTGTGGCATCGGACCAGGGAGGTGAAGGGTAAGTTTTTATAGGAGGACAGCACAAAGGAAAGGCAGCTTTGACAGCATCGCAAAAATCAACAAGGTTCCATGAAGTACCGCATGCATCTAAACAAGCAAAAATCAATAAGGTTCCATGAAGTACCGCATGCATCTAAACAAGCCTCATAGTTCGGGTGGAGACTATGCATCATTTATAATCAAGCCCCATAGTTCCATAGAGTTCCAAGTGCAAGTAGAGAAGCTTCATAGTTCCACCAAGTTCCAAGCTCTTTTAAACTTGCCTCAAAGTTCGACGGTGGTTCGATATTTTGTTAAGCAGCCCTCAAGCAGCCCGATAGTTCGATTTCTTTATTTCTGGCTATTTGGGGTAACACATTTTCTTGGACATCTAATTTCCCTAAGCGAAGATAGCCTGTAAATAAGATAAGTTTATAAGATTTTTTGTTTGGTTCTGTAGGACAACCGATGCAAATAATTTGAACTGTAAATACTCACTTTTTCTCTAGCAAAACCAATAATTCATTGTAGTCTAGCTCTTGAAAAGAATAGTACAAAGTGTCACGTAGCTTACTGTTCTATCCTTGTACCTTCCGGTTTTGCCACACGTCGAGCAATGGAGTGAAGCAGACTGGGTACAATTATTTCACTGGATTGCTCCTGTCGAAATAACAAGAGTTATTTTCACAAATATTTCATAAATATTACGATCGATTCCTTACTCACTCTATGCTTTCTCGATTTTGATGATGAGCCGTGTCCTGCCAATCCGTGAATTGGCGTATTATTCTTGCAGTCATCCTCTGTTACTACTGGAGGATTGGTATTCATTCCAACTTACTTGGATTGTTCTGATTGTCCATCGTTATGCGTTCTTGTCTTCCAGCTGTGTAATATGTTTCAATAGGATTATATTATTTAACCACCATCAAATTTCATGCTCTAACTACCCTTAAACATTACTCACAAAACATGCCAACAACAACAATTAATAAGTGATAAGATTTTACAACAATTAATAAGTGATCAATACCAATTTAATATAATGATATTGAAGACCCACCTCATACCCCTGCATAGAATTGAGAAAGAACGTAGCTTTCATCGGATTATTGTTTTTGTAATGTTATCGCGAGGTTTAATCGAGTAAACGTTAGTTGCGACTAAGCTCTAACTTGGTCGAACGACATTTACTTAACGCGCGCGTGTCTCAAAACTATGCAGTCACATACTTTTTATTTTAAGAACTGATTAAACATTTTAATGTAATGCAAAAATTGAAATTATTCTTTCAATATCATTATAAATATACTGACAATATACTGAGCAAAAAAATAGAAACAAATTACTGAACATGCAAAGAATCTACGCACACGCAAGGAATATAAAAAAAACACAAATAACTAATACCATAAATGAACTACAAATGATTAAACAACAATTAATAAGTGATCAGTTATTAAAAAAATTATGTAGCAAAGGAATAAATAAAACAAATGGGGATGTATTGTCTTCAAATTCATCTACATTGAAATAAACAAGAGGGCGAGGAGGAGGCAACTAGTTTACATTTAATTAAGTTAAGTGTTAGTGTTACTGGTTTAGATGGAGAATAGGAATTTAATTTGTAAATATTAATATCACTTGATTTTAATTCAATAGCTGAAACATCGTCCTCCATCCTTGCAATAAAATAATCGTCTATATTTTCATACTCCATTCCAACGATTCTAACTAAATTTTCTGTAAAGTTTTCTACTCTTTCAAATTTTACTATTTGAAGATTTCGCGGAGTTTCGGATCGATTTTGTTGTAATATTTACCAAACTTTGTGTTCGTTTCAAGTTCCAAAATTCAAGAGAGTGTATTCATTATTTCTGCCCTATTTATAAACTTTCTTATGAGTGTCGCGAACGGGAGCGACACTCATCCCTACTCACTATCCTTTGAAATATTTCACTAAACCCACTGACGAAATATTTCCCTAAACAAACTTGCCGAAACTAGTTTTCGTTAAATTAGTTTGACGCCCAAGCGTAAACACTATTCCATTTAATGTTGTTAGTAACCATTGATCTTTAAAATTATTTTTTTAAACAAAACTGTCTGTAACATGCAACCCACAACCATCTGTAGTCATACTGTTGTAGCGTTAAGTTAATTACCTACTGTAAGTGTTAGAAGTAACTCATTAGATAGGGAGTGCCCAAGCGGGGCACTCACAATAGGATATAAAAAGTGTGCACGTCGTGAGTTCCGTCTCTTTCTGGTGCGGTGCTTAGGACACAACAGTTGTAATCCAAATATGTGAATAAACGTACCTTGTCCCAACCCAAACTTAACATGGCGATCCTGCCAGGAGCGTGAAGTGCGTGCGTGAACAAAAAATAGTGCTGTGTATAAGTGCACCGTCCTGTAATCGAAACGAACCAGATGTAACGCAACACAACGAAGTAGTTGGAGGACGACAAGCAGCGTGAGAGAACCCGAGAGTGTTTAGCAATCGGCACACAACCGCTAACGCATCCACGCAACGCATTCAGCCAGAAGACGCTATCCGTATTGAGCGAGAGAGAGTTCGAACGCTTAGCGAACGCTACACAATCGCTAAGGCGTCCACGCAACTCAAACAGCGAAAGGACGATTATACGTACTAAGCGAGAGAGTACCAGCATACTTAGCGAACGCTACACAAACGCTAAAAACAAAGGAAGAATCCGAGAGTCACGTTACGCTATTCGTGCATTGCACGACAAAGCCACTCTCCGGAACGTTACATTTTACACACTACTCGCCGTAAATGTAACCGTAAAGGAAGAAACATCATCGTGAAGAAACCGTTACGACATTAACGAAGAGACAAGCCGTAAAAACTCCAGAAGACATCCGAGAGACGACTCCATCGTGATTTCATCGCCGTAAGCACGTGAATCCGCCATCGCTAAAGGCCGAAAAACACGTGGTATCAGAGCGTCGAAATCCACCATCGCTCTGATCACGTGACGTCAGAGCGTCAAAATCCACCATCGCGCTGATCGCGCCACAGAGACGCTAACACCGAATTCATCATCACGCTGAACGATAGAATCCAGCATCCGAGAGAATCATGCAGCAAGCGACATACAACCAGCATCCGAGATCATCGTAGTGCCAACCAACAGAACGCGTATCATCGAGACACCGAGACACCGAGACACCGTGCCAACGACGTGTTACACGAGGCACACCACCACACCGAACGCTGCCACCGCGCTGAGCCACGCCGATCGAAACGCATACGGAACAAAAGGTACGTCAAACCACGACATAAAAGTGCCACAAAAAAAAAAAAAAATAAATAATTTATAAAACAGTTAGATAGGATTTAGAATCCTTTTGTTATTTATTATTATAATTTGTGCGTTATTTATTATTTTAATTTGTGCATTATTTATTTCATTTTTTTGTGTCAATCGCGTGTAATGAAAAAGCCCAAGTGAAGTGAAAAAAAAAATAAATAAAAAAAAAATAAGTGCCAAAATGTTAGGTAACCGTTCATTCCTCCCATCTATGTCCTTGTAAAAATTGTGTTTGATAGTGTGCTGAAACCTCGTGGTCTTTGCAAGAAAGCAATATATAATCGCTCGACCGTGATGGGTCTAATAAGTTCTTTGATTTTTCACATACTCAATTGCATTTAAAAAAAAAAAAAGAAAACAAAAAATAATAATAAATAAATAATAGTTTCATCAAGTTCCTTTGTCACCACGCATGTGCTACACGGCTAACCAAAATTATAAGTGCATTATAATATCATACCTATAATTTGGTAAATACCATATATTTTGAATTTTTTTTTCTTTATACCTTTTTATTGCCATTTAATACCATGTGTGAATGAAAAAAAAAAAAAATTAATTATATCTTAGTGCATTTCAAATGGTGTATGGCTATTACATTTTTTTTTGTTATTTACTACAATTTATCGGCTCATGCTTTTTTTTATAAATCACTCATTCAATTATTTTCACTAAATGAAAAAAGCAACTAAACCTACGAAAAACCCTGCAAATATATCCACTAGGAGCAAAACTGTTAATACCCCTGCAAATAAAATCAACACGAGCAAAGCAACTGATACTACAAAAGTAACGTGCATTAAAGCCCTTACAATGACAGAGAAATTGGATATTAACTTAGCGCTAAAACTCGTTAAACCTTTTGATGGTTCAAACACAATATTAAGTGCCTATATAGAAAGTGTTGAGCTACTGTTAGATTACGCAGAAGGAGTACCAGAAGTGGACATCATTAAATTCATGAAAACCACCTTAATTGGAATTGCTCATGGCGTTATAGATACAGCCTGCACAATAAAAGAAGCTTTCAGTCTTCTTCGTACACGTTTTAGCGTGCACTTAACGCCACTAGCAGTAGAAAAAGAGCTAATCGCCTTAAAACAAGGTTCTAAAACAATTTCTGAGTTTGGAAACGAGTTAGAAAAAATGGCTGCCAAATTATCCGCTGCTCATGTGTCTGTAGGAACGTTTGTTACAGAATTTGCCGCACACAGCATTGTCAACCCGATAGTAGTGCGTGCATTTATACAAGGTTTAAACGAAGCTAACACAAGATTTTTCTTGCAAGCTCGCAATCCACATACGCTAAGCAAAGCCATATCAGATGCTTTGGAGTGTGAACCAGTTGAAGAGAGATCAACGGCCATGTGGTACCAAGCCCCTCATCAACCACGACGCTATACAAGACGCGTATCAAACTCATACTATCCAAGACAATCATATAACTCATCATATAGAGGAAGAACATTTCAGAGATATGTTAGCAACCAAAACTATGAAAACCAACCACGAAATTTTACTGACAATAACCAACGTGGATACAGGAACAGGAATTATTCCCGTAACCATTTCCAACAACTAACGCCAAACTCAACATCCACTGGGCGAAACAATAACAACAATAGAGTGCATTTGGGAAATACTAATCTTTTGGAAGAACATAATGATACGGTTCAAAATGCAAGTGAGGAGCAAAATGAAATAGTTAATTTATTTCGTTAAATTACAATTTGATACAGGCGTTAAGGCCAAATTTCATTTATTCGGAAGTTATCGAGATCTTGTCATTGATACAGGTGCTACCTGTTGCGTTCTAAACATAAATTATGTCCCCAAGCAAACCATCATAGACAAAAATAATGTGCTAAATATTTACGGAATTAACGGTTCTATTAAATCATTAGGATGCATTGAAACAACCATTTATGCTAATTCACAAAGCTTTCCTATCATATTTCATGTCGTAAATACACTTCCATCCCACATTGTAGGATTGTTAGGAACCAACTTTTTGAAAAAATATAAAGCAAACCTAAATTTTGAGAAAATGAGTTTGACTTGTAATGTCAACCATAAACCAACTTGTTTGATAATCCCAGCTAGAACAGAACTTGTTACCTATGTTGATACTACACAGACGGAAGCTTGTGTAGTACTTAATGAAGCAATCCAACCTAATGTGTATATAGCAAATGCAATAGCTAATCCACAAAATGGTAAAGTGCCAATACGCATAGCAAATTTTCAAAATAAATCAGTAACAATAGCACAACTGCAACCAACAATTAAACCTGCATCAGACTTTAACATTTTAGAGATCAAAACTGATCAACACGATAGTGATCATGCTAACCAGTTGTTGAAAGAACTGGATTTATCACATTTACACCAAGATGAAAAAGATGTTATTTCTAAGATTTGTATCAAATACAATGACATATTCTGTTTGCAAAATGATAAATTAAGCACCACTTCAGTATACGAAGCTTCTTTAAAAATAAAAAATAATACAACACCTATATATTCAAAACACCTATACAACACCTATATATATATGGGGCGGCCCGGTGGTGTATACGATAGCGGCGCCGGTCTTCACACGGCAGGACCGGGGCTCGAATCCCGGCGGACCGCCTCCCCGTACGCAGGACTGACTATCAAGCTACGGGTATAACTAAGTCACAGAAAGCTAGCAATTGCTAGCAGGCCAAGACCTACAGAGGTTGTAGTGCCAGAGAAGAAGATATATTCAAAACCTTACAGGTTACCTTATGCACAAAAGAAAGAAGTTGATAATCAAATTCGTAATATGCTGAAAAATAAAACAATAGAAACAACACAGTCAGAATGGAACAGTCCAATATTATTGGTTCCCAAAAAGACTAGTACTGATACAAAGAAATGGAGACTGGTAATCGACTATCGCAAAGTAAATACCGTATTACAGGATGATAAATTCCCTCTACCAAATATCGATGAAGTAATAGACACTTTGTCTGGTTCAAAATATTTTTCACATTTAGACTTGTCACAGGGTTATTATCAGTGCAAGTTACGAAAAAAAGATCGGCCCATTACCGCCTTTACCACTCCATCTGGTCAATACCAGATGACGAGACTGCCAATGGGACTAAAAATAAGTCCATCTACTTTTTCAAGAATGATGACAGTGGCAATGTCCGGATTAAACGCTGAGCAATGTCTCATCTACTTAGACGATATCGTCATATTCGGTGAAAACATGCAACAACATAATAAAAATTTATTGGATGTATTCGAGCGATTACGACAAGTAAACCTCAAATTAATCCCGGAAAAATGCCATTTCTTAAAAAAAGAATTGGTATATTTGGGACATTATATTTCCGCAGAAGGGATTAAACCAGACCCACAGAAACTAAAATGCATTAATGATTGGCAAACCCCTCAATCCTCAGATGAAGTAAAACGTTTTGTAGCTTTCGCTAATTATTACAGAAAGCATATAAAGAATTTTGCCTCGATATGTATGCCTTTAAACCGTCTAACGCGAAAAGGAATTCCATTTGAATGGACATCCACTTGCCAAGCCTCATTTGATACACTCAAAAACCACTTTGTAAACCCTCCTGTCTTAGACTTTCCTGATTTTAGTGAAAATAATACTTTTGTTTTGCACACAGATGCCTCTAAAAGTGCCATAGGTGCTGTTCTTAGCAATCAAAATGGAAAACCAATTTCTTTTGCTAGTAAAGCCCTTAACAAAGCCGAGCTAAATTACTCAACCATTGAAAAAGAGCTGTTGGCCATAGTGTGGTCTGTTAAACATTATCGCCCATATCTTTATGGTAGGCATTTCAATATTTTTACAGATCATAGACCTTTAGTCTATCTCTTTACGATGAATGATCCTTCGAGCCGCTTAACCAAATTTCGACTTGCTTTAGAAGAATACAACTTCACTGTTTGTTATAAAAAAGGTACCGAAAATGTAGTAGCCGACGCCTTATCTAGACTACCAATATCTGATCTCAAAGCCATGAATACACAAGAAAACATACTCATATCTACAAGATCCAAAACTGATAGCAACGATACTTGCCAAAAAGATAATAATTCAGCAGTATCTAAAGTAAATCATATTAAGCTGCAGTTTTGTCCAAATACAAACGATCTTGTTATACTAAAAGAAAAAATTATTTTACCCAAATCTAATACTATTGTTCACTTACGAGGAATATTAGTAAAGATAAAAGCATATATTAAATCATTAAAAAATAAAACATATTTGGTGATAGAAAAGCGAGATGAAGCAACACGGCAATTTATGGAACAACTAAAAACCCTCAATGAGAAGGGAATGCCGGAGATAATTATACTGAATGAAAATGTGAAAATATTAAAAGATCATGAAAAAACAAAGAAGCTTATTATAATGAATGATTATCACACCCTACCAACAGCAGGACACGCAGGTTTTCATCGGACTGTTAACACAACTAAACAAAGATATACATGGCCAGGAATCGATAAGGATGTAAAAGAAATGATAGCCAAATGCAAACAATGCCAATTAAATAAACCAAATAAACCACCAAAAATACCACTCAAAATTACTGATACGGCAAAATCAAGTATGGAAAAAATATTTTTAGATCTCGTAGGCCCATTAGTAAATTCACATGGCTATGAATACATTTTAACAACACAGTGTGATTTAACAAAGTTTGTGACAGCCACGCCTATAGAAAACAAAAGATCTGAAACAGTAGCCAAAGCGTTTGTAGAGAAGGTTATTCTAAAATACGGAGTCCCAGAAGCGATTTGTACGGACAGAGGCACAGAATTCCTATCAACATTATTCCAAGAAATATGTAAATTATTACAAATAGAAAAACTGCAATCCACTGCTTACCATCATGAAACAATAGGAGCTCTTGAAAACACGCATAAGCAATTAGGGAATTTCCTTAGGATATACAGTGATAAGAAAGCGTTAGATTGGCATAACTGGGTAAACTTTTACGAGTTTGCTTATAATAATACCGTACACACTGCTACAGGTTATGCCCCGTTTTACCTAATGTATGGAAGACAACCAAATGTACCATCCAACGTAATCAACGAAAAAGTGCATAGGGCGCAATACGATCTAGAAAATTACGCAACTGTGTTAGGTCTAAAGCTAAAAATAGCGCATGAAGAAGTAAGAAATCGTCTTATACTCAACAAAACTAAAAGCAAAGAATACTACGATGCGAACACAAAAGACAAAATATTTCAACCAGGTATGCAGGTATTGCTCCGAGAAGAAAACGAGAAAAAATTGGAAACACCATACAGCGGTCCATTTACAGTTTTAGAAGATAAAGGTGAAAATGTTATAATCGAGAATAATGGGAAAACTGATGTTGTACATAAGAATAGGGTAAAAGAATGGCACGTATAAAAAAAAAAAAAAAAAAGATTGGTCGTGTTGTAGCGTTAAGTTAATTACCTACTGTAAGTGTTAGAAGTAACTCATTAGATAGGGAGTGCCCAAGCGGGGCACTCACAATAGGATATAAAAAGTGTGCACGTCGTGAGTTCCGTCTCTTTCTGGTGCGGTGCTTAGGACACAACAGTTGTAATCCAAATATGTGAATAAACGTACCTTGTCCCAACCCAAACTTAACAATACAAGGATATTTTTTTATTAATGGTGCTACATTAATTGAAGCATATCATTTTGATCTGCCTGCTACCTGTTCCAAACACTTCGATCCTTTTCTGACATACCGTTTAAGAAATTGTAAAAAAAAATTCAAAATCATATGCTGAGAAGTTGTCCAGCTGTCCATGTTCAACGCAATCTACGTGTACGTGGAGCAGATTGTGTGCATTACTACTCATATGGGTACGACCATAATTTTTATCATGTTCAAACCAATGATGTCTTCCGTTGGAGAACGGATTAATTTGTGATGTGCTATATCTTCTCTAGCACGAAAACCAGCATCTGTTCGAGGTGGTGCAAGCACTCCTTCAAAAATTACAGGACACAACAGTTGTAATCCAAATATGTGAATAAACGTACCTTGTCCCAACCCAAACTTAACAATACAAGGATATTTTTTTATTAATGGTGCTACATTAATTGAAGCATATCATTTTGATCTGCCTGCTACCTGTTCCAAACACTTCGATCCTTTTCTGACATACCGTTTAAGAAATTGTAAAAAAAAATTCAAAATCATATGCTGAGAAGTTGTCCAGCTGTCCATGTTCAACGCAATCTACGTGTACGTGGAGCAGATTGTGTGCATTACTACTCATATGGGTACGACCATAATTTTTATCATGTTCAAACCAATGATGTCTTCCGTTGGAGAACGGATTAATTTGTGATGTGCTATATCTTCTCTAGCACGAAAACTAGCATCTGTTCGAGGTGGTGCAAGCACTCCTTCAAAAATTACTTTTCCCTCTGGCTGCACATGCTGCACTTCGTGCAACCGTGCTTACCAGAAAACCCTAAAACGGACTTAATAAATGCTCTCGCTGGCGAATCAGCAATAAAACTTTTCGCGCATACACGAACTGTACGTTCACCAAACTGTAAGCCGGTTGTGATCAAAGCCTTTAATTCTTCCACGAGTGGTCTAAGAAATTGTTCCAAGTTGCCTGATTTTTTTTGGCCGCTAAATATACCTGCAACCATCACTGGACAATTAGGTACTTCTTCAATTTTGAAAAGCAGTGGCCAGAATTGAGTGGCACTGCTGTTGAAAAGGGGAAGACCATCAGTAGATATTTGAAGACTGAAATTCATTCCATTCCAATCTGTGATAGATGATTCTGCTACACACGCACGGTCCGATCGCTCCGAGTTCCTTATTTGATCTGATCTCTGCTGTCTGTATTGTAATGGTATTGCATCCAGTATCGGTCGCATATAGAGAGATGTCTCGCTCGCACTTACCCATACCACTGTTAATCGAATTTGGAACGACGATGATATTCACACGATGTTAGTCTTTCGACAGTCAGTGCGCAACTGACTAATCCTTTCCTTTATTCCGCACTTCACGTTTCACACATACATACAAACGTTGAACCTGTCAACAACCACATGTTCCTTTGTTTCAGATGTTGAACCATACGTATAATCCGAAGAACCTAGATTTATTTATTTTTATAATGCATAATTTATAAATTTTAGAATATCGACCCTTTTTGGTATTATTCCTATTTCATTAAACGTATCGGCCGTTTAATTTCCCGTTTTGGGCGGGAGGGCGTTGCTGACTTATCCAATGCCTCTAGTGCAGGGATATTTATCTCTATCGTCTTACTTTCTGTTACTGGTTCATTATGTTGAACTTCCTCAAGTTGATCTAGGTCCATGTATTGTTTCAGGTGGCTCGAATTCCTGTCATATATTTTGCCCGACTGTTCATCCTGCACTGTCGCACGTGAGCCCTGCTTGTAAATAACCGTTGCAACTTCCGGCGCAAAAGGTGCACTAAGCTTGTTGTTCGGTAAAGTGTTTTTTAACAAAACTCTGTCTCCTACCGTAAGCTCAGAATGCTTAGCTTTGCGTCGTTGGTCCTCCGTTATTCTTCCTTTTTCCTTCACGAGTGCATCTCTATCCCTATAATCTGTGGATGGTAACGCAGATCCGGTACCAACATCTTCTAGTGATGGTATTTTTGTACGGATGTTCCTATTCATCATTAATTCACTAGGCGTTTTTCCGGTTGTGCTGTGCGGGGTGGCATAGTACATAGAGAGATAAGTTCCTAAATCTTTTTTCCAATCCGTGTTTTGAGCCTGACTTATTTTCAACCTTTTTAACAAGGACCTGTTCTGGCGTTCGACAAGACCATTCTCTTGAGGCCAATATGGGGTTGTCTTGTTAAGTATTATTCCCCGCAGTTTACAATAATTATCAAAGTAATTACTTACAAATTGCCTTCCGTTGTCGAGTGTTATGGTCCTTGGGTACCCCAATCTCACGAATATTCGCTCTAGTCGTTCAGCAGTTTCGACCGCTGTAATTTGCTTCATAATTTCGACTTCTTTATAACGACTAAAGTAATCGATTATAACCAGAAGATAATCGCCAGTAGGAAGAGGCCCCAGAAAATCGATAGCTACATCTACCCAAGGTTTATCTGGTAGCGGTCTCCGTTTCATATGCTCTGGTTTGTCTGGTTGGCTAACCAATTGACAACCTGTGCAACTGCCAATCATACGAATGATGGCTTCATCCATTCCTGGACACCAGCAAGTGCACCGTAACCTTTGTTGCATTTTTGTCCGTCCTGGATGTCCTTCATGTGCGAGTTCTAACATCCTTTGCCTAAGTGCTGCTGGTATTACCAATTTGCTGCCTCGGACCACTAAATCTCCGTGTAATTTCCGTAAGGAAAGGTTTATCTCGAGACGGTAAAGTTGCTCGAAATGATCGCTTCTCGCACAAGCCGGATGAGTAAAACACACAAGTCCGTCGAGTTTCGGTTTGAGATTGCAAGTGAGGTTTATTCAAAAACTCGTGATCTTATATACTGAAATTATTCTCTTAAGCCTTAATGTTAGAGAGAGATAGCATGATGTGAAGTGTTACCAGATGGGAGGACCTTTTTCGTAATTTTAATGTTATCCATATGTGGGCGTTTTTTCCTGAAAGTTTGCTTAACTCAAGCATTCCGTCTCCTTGCCTCTTTTTATTACCCTGATTGATCGTCCTCCTTGCGCATCGTCCTTAAGTTTTCTACAAGGCGCATCCTTTACCTGCTTTCGCTTTCGATTTACATACACTCGTACCCGAGAATATTACATTACGCGATCCTTTGGCGGTAGGCCTGGTTTCCCTGAAAGCCTTTCGTACTTGAACATTTGGTTTATGTCACCCGTGGTGTTACATGATCCTGCAACGAATGCGTCTAATGTCCGAGTGTTGATTTCAAGTGTCCTTTTTTTAGGCTCTCACGGTTGTCGCAGTATATTCCCTTAAGGACATATGGTAAACGTTGGCATGCAATTTTTGTCAGCATCTAAAGTTGTAAATTTATTACTCTCGGTGTAGTCTGACGTAAAGGTGGTGGGATAACGGATTTTTCTATAAACGCTACATCTGGTTTGAAGTGGTTTTATCCTTTTTGTGTTTTACTTTTTTCAAGGGCTGTCTTTCTAATTTAATTTATGTTCTTTTCTAAAACTGTTTTATGTTTCTTGATGCCCATTTCTACTTCTTATTCTTTCTTATTGGTCGCGTTCGCAACATACCGCCCCTCGTAAAACACTAAGTTTTACCAAATATACGCGACTATATTAATTATTAAATTGTTATTTAACGTTTTAAAAAATATATTGATTATTTATTTGATTAATGGCGAGGAGGCGCTGATGGAGATTGCAGAAGATGATCGATTGGTGTTCTTGTAGTCGCTGTTGTTGTTTGTATCTCGTTTCTGAAGCTCAGTTGTGGGTATATGTCGTTCACTATTGATTGCCGCTGGGTTTGTTCGGATGTTTGATGTTCTACGCACCCGATGACGTCTTCTGGTTGGCGCTCTATTGTACTAGGATCTTGTCTCGGCCCGTAGTTGTGTTGATTTCTCATCATATGGTTGCGATGAGAAAGAAGGTTCGTTAGAGAATCCCAGAAAGATGCTAGTAGTTGCCATCCAATTCCGTAGATGTCGTATAGAATTCTGCCGTGGATAACGGTGTCTATGAAGAACTTGCAGATTCGGCAGAATATGTAGATTCCTATGGCTGTTGAAGTGACGTTTCCCAACCACGTTGACCATGATACGATTTTCGACCAATACTTGTTGAGTGCGCTGGTGATCACCTTTTCTGTTACTAGAGCTTCAAAGGTAAATCCTTGTAGATTGGGATGCGCACCGGCGATTATTTTATGCATTACAGACGAAGCTATTTTTCTGTCGCCCTGCTCGTTCACCATGGTTTTCATCTTTCGTAGACTCTCAGCGTCGTAGATTCCGCTTTCCATCATATTTGGTAACGGTGTGTAGGACCAAGTAGTTACCACATCAGAAGCTAGTTTCTCCAGGGCTGTAGTTTCTCGAAGTCGTTGATCGGCCGTATACCATCTACCGCCAATTGTGAATTTGGCCGGCAATATCGGTGAGCAGTCGATTTGTGTTCCTCTTAGCTGCAGCGTACGTGTTACCGATGCCATGAACATTGAGCGATTGTTGTACCTTACTGGAATTTCTTGGTAGCATTCCTCTTTACTATCGTACGTTACGTAGACCGGCTTGCACTCTAGGATGTACAGGACTTCCGCTGCAACGATAGCTGTGTAGCCGGGCCTTTTCACCAAGTTAAAAACAAACTCGCTCGGGTTTATACGTGCAAGCGTGAGTTTGGTTTCTAACAACGCCTTGTCGATTTTACACATTTCCGTCATCACTGTTTCGTATACGTCGTTCAACTTCTGTCCCAGATAACTTTCGACGAGTGTTATCTTCGAGTTGAAATAGGTGAAGAGATCCAAGTCCCTCCGTTTACCGCCTTGCGTTTGAATGGCGATTGGAAACCATTCGTTTCCAGGATGAATATCCGTTGATGATCGGTGACGTGGCTGTCGAACCCACAGATTTGTTGCGTATCGTGAGCCCTTATGTAGAACATTTGTTGCTTTGTAATGACGGTGTACACGGCGTTCGCACGAGATTTGATGTCCCCTGTGTCTGCGAACGTTTTGTTGACCGTGCCTTCGTAGACCACCTCGAAATCGGTTTGTTCGCACCGTTCTTTCAAATCCGCTGCCCACGTGAGATAACCGACGTCCGCATCCAAACACCAACCAGCTGAATACGAACAAACGATGCCGTTGCGCAGCTTCACTTGATCGTTCTCTATATCCGCCGTTGCCATGTAGTCGGACATGGTGATGTCGTACTCGTAGTAGACCAGCGCGTTCTCCCAGGTGTAATCCGACGTCCTGTAGACTCCCCCGGCACACGCGCTTCCCTTCAGGCTCCCGATGACGAGCGCTTCACCTCTTTTAGTAAAATTTCTGCGAATTTCTTTGATCTTATAATCTATTGTTAGGGATATTTCTCCGTGCGATTGAGCTATTTTACATTCCTCTGGCGTAAATTCTTTTACTATATATGCGTACCCGTTTTCGTAATCTGACGTATGAGAGAACATGCCGCAATGTCTAATTGATCTTTTAATAATTACTTTGCATTGATAGACGTGAACAAGTGTTTTTGGACTTCTTTGTAGGACCTGTATGCGCATTTCTTGAGTAGTTATATTTCTTTTAGGCGGGATACAAGAGGCGACTTCCGTAAGGGAATAGCTAGTAATGTTAATGTCGTTATGAGCGCAATCGTATGCTATTAAGCCCTTTAAAATGTTTCCCAATGCTTGTGCTGAAAGAAACAACAAAATCATTAGTATGAAATTCATATAGTTTAGTTTAATAACCTTGGGACTTTTATGATGTTTTGGTTCAATAACGAGTGCCTCCGCCCCTCGTTTTGAAGCAGTAATGCGTTTAGTGTCAGCCGTTAGATTTTTCGAATACCAATCACACCTTTTTATGCGTTTTCCCTTTTTTGACGTCCTTGGATCAAATTTTTCACTTTCATAATGGTACCCCGTGAATTCTGTTGGGTTATTGGTTTTTTGTCCTTGCTTGTTGTCTTTATGTTCATTATCATGTTTGTAAACATCTAATACGGCTATTCCTGTTACCGGGCGACAGTAGGTACCTTGTGCGGTTTTAATTTTAACCGACCTTACTTGACCGTCTTTACCTGGTTGTAATTCAACAACACACCCCTTTAACCAACTCCCTATTTTGTCAGTTATATCGGTTATGACAACTATGTCATTTATTTTTATAGGCTCGGTTAGTTTGATTTCGATCGTTTAGCTATTAATGGTAGATATTGTTGTTTCCATTTTTCCCAAAACGCTTTGCCGTAATACATTGCCAATCTGTAATGTTTTCTTTCAAGGCTATGTGTTTTTATGGGTAGGGAAATTAGTCGGTATAGAATAATTCCCTGCTCTTCCTAAGAGGATGTGAAACGGAGTGAGTGGTTCATCATCTTCTTCATTTAACGGAATGTCCGTTAGCGGTCGGGAATTTAGAATAAATTCCGCTTGGATTAGCGCACTTCTTAATACTTCAATTGTGGGTGGACGATTTTTTCTGTAATTAATCATTTCCTTCAGATTGGATTTGATTATTCGAATTAGCCTTTTGTTTTATTAGCGATCGCATTTCGTTGTCTGCACCAACGAAATTTGTTCCGTTGTCACTATAAACATGTGACACTGCTCCTCTACGACCTTGGAAATTAAGGAAACACATAAAAAACGAATCGGTATCTAACTTCTTGGCTAGTTCAATATGACTAGCCCTTGTTGTCATGCACGTGAATATAACACCCCACCGTTTTTCTATTGAACGTTTTACGGCTACCTCAAATGGACTGAAATAGTCTATACCTGTATGTGTAAAGAGATAAACATATGCTTCAGTTCTGCAAGCAGGTAAGGGTGCCATAATCGGTGGTATAGGTTTTGCCCTTTCATTTTTACAATGCTGACATCTGGCCTTTACGAATCGAAAAACTGTATTCAAATTCGGGATATAGTATTTTTGCTGTAGGGCTGCTAGAACGATTTTATCCGATTGATGGTTGTAAATTTCGTGATACCATTGAATTACAAGACGTGTGATATGATGATCTTTTGGTAAGATCACTGGTATTCTTGCAGATTTCGGTAAACTATCGGCATACTCTAATCTACTTCGGAAACGCATTACTCCATGCTCGTCTAGCATAGGAGTTAATTTCGATAACGGACCAATTATCGTTAATTGACCGTTTTTCTTAATATCCTTTATTTCGTCTGGATATACATCGCGCTGAGCCTTTCTATACAAGATGTTTTCCGCCCGAATGCGATCTTTCATTGTGTACGCCTTCGTGAACGAATTTTTATTCAATCCATAATCAATTACTTTCATTATGGTAGAAATTCTAAAGATTAGTTTCCACCAATTGGAAAATTTATTTTCTTGTATGTAATCGCTATCGTCGCAATGAATATTTACCGAATGTACCTCTTCATTCGTTTCTGATGTAGTTGTTTTTGGCCAATCATCCGGAATTAGTGTTAAAAAATCTGGTCCGTTTAACCATATTGATGGTTTCGATACGACCGAACCAAATTAAGAGGGATGACGGAGACGTCAGCACCTGTATCCACTAAAATTGTAACTGGTCATCTCATCGTTGACAAACAGACGAGGTCCAGAGCTGCGAAGTGCTCGTAGGATATCCGCCAACTCCCTTGAGCCTTTTAGTTTTTTTGCTCGTTTGCGGGAGCAGCCCGCGACGTTGCAAAATTACAAGTGTTGCTTACGCAACAAACACGAGCCGTTTTTGTAGTTTAAACTCGATTTATTCGTTACAGATATAAACAAAGTTGTAGGAGAAACTCAAAAATAGTGGCCTTTCTTCTCTGAACGTCTTGCTTTCGCCCTGCTTCTTTCGCTACTGCCCTCTCTCCGACGAAGCTTACGCTTAATCCGGGGCCCTAGCTGAAATCCGTTTATAACCGGGGTTTGAAGTTCAGATCGAATTTAAATTTACCGTTTTTATCGCTAGCAGCGCTAACACCCTCCCCTGTAACGTCTCTCGATTCCAGCGTTGGACTTACACAATTTCCAAAGCTGCTAGATGGATAGCCGCTCGTTTTACAATTTTACCATTGGCTAGTTTCACCTCGGCCTGTCTTATTCGGTTGTCGTTTCCACGTACTACCTCTACCACCTTTCCTCTCATCCACTCGTTTCGATTTCTACCCTCGACAACGAACACTAAATCGCCAACTTGGAGCTCCCTATAATCTTCGTACCATTTGCTTCTATGGTTTATAGACGACAGATATTCCTTTGTCCACCTTTCCCACATCCTATCGGCCAAATATTGCGATCGTTTGAACTGATTCCTGAGTCCCTCAACCAAACTGTATGATTCGCATACCGCGGTCTTATCCAGGTGCCCTTAGAAATTGGTTAGGAGTAAGCGCTAAGGGTTCCATCGAGTCTTCTGGTAAGTATGTCAACGGTCTAGAGTTTATCATCTCACATGCTTCAGCTAACGTTGTTAAAAGGATTTCGTCTGTTAGTGGCCTATTGTCACCTAGCGCCCGCATCGCTTCCTTCACCGACCGAACCATCCTCTCCCACACGCCGCCCATGTGTGGAGTTCCAGGTGGGGTGAAGTGCCAAGATGTTGTCGACGAGATGACCTTCTCAGCGCACTCGTAGAGGACTCGCTTAATCCGTTGCAGCTCACTGTCAGCACCTCTAAAACACGTTGCATTGTCAGAAAAGAAGTCATCTGCCTTGCCGTACTTGCTTTCGAAACGTCTTATCGCCATCAAGCAGGACTGCGTCGATAGAGTGTGGATGGCCTCAGTATGAACCGCTCTCACCGTCAGACATGTGAACATAGCTACCCACCGCTTTTCCTTGCGTCGCCCTACGGTGACCTCCAAAGGACCGAGGTAGTCAACCCCAACCGCGCTGAACGGACGAAGCTTTGGTGTAGACCTCTCAATAGGTAATGGAGCTATTCTCGGTGTGAAGGGTTTACACTTGTATACTTTACACCAAATGCACTGACCACGTACCTCTTTGATAGCTGCTCGAAGTTTCGCGATTTTAAAGTGCTGGCGCATCTCGTTCAAAACCGTCTCGCTATTAGCATGTCCGTAAGACTCATGGTAATGCTGAACGATCCCTTTGGTGATGTTGTTTTGTCTTGCCAGTATTATTGGATAACGTTGGTCAAATGGAAGATCGGTGTTGCTGATCAGTCTGGTCTCCATCCGCATTATTCCATTTTCAGCCAAAACTGGAGAGTACTTGAAGACAACGCTCCTTTTCTTTATCTTTCTCGTAGTCAAGGTTTCGGCACTTTCGAGGTTAGCACTCAGGATATTCATTTCCTCTGGAAAACTTTCCCACTGTGATTGTCGTATCAATGCGTTCTCTGCTCTCTTCAATTCTTCTCTCTGCAGTGGTATTCTTTGAGCGGAAACGTTGCTCCTTAGCGACTTTAACAGCCCTTCTGTTGCTTCTATTGTGTGAACTGGTTGATTATTTCTCTTCCGGATACAATTATCGATGAATCGCACGACGTACGCCATTATCCTTATCAACCTCTTCCACTTTGGTAGTTGTGGCGACGAAATTACAGAATGAAACAGAACTACCTTCCGGGTGTCTTCTTCCGTGTCTTCTATTACGCCATCCGTGGCAGGCCAGTTTTCTTCAGGCTCGTATAGAAAGGCCGGGCCGTTAAACCACTCTCCATTCATTTCTAGCGGCGGGCCTGTTCCCCACTTGGTCATGACATCGGCAATATTCATTTTTGTGGGTATCCATCTCTAATCCGTTCTATTGGTCGATTCCCATACTTCACCGATACGGAAAGCAACAAATTGTACAAATTTGTGCTGTTCTGAGTTGATCCAACTGAGGACTGTTCTTGAATCTGTCCAGAACGTACACTGGCCTATCTTCAACGAATGGGTTTCCATTATGCTGCGACTCATACGAGCTCCTAGTACCGCAGCCATCAGTTCCAATCGAGGAATTGTTTGCCTTTTCAGCGGTGCTACTTTACTGCGTGACATGACGAGTCTGCAGCGCACTTCACTATCAGTAGTAATTCTTAGGTAAGCAACACATCCGTACGCATGCTCACTAGCGTCTGTAAAAACGTGTAGCTCTATAGATTTCGTCTTGTTGGAGTGTGTTGTACCAAGATAGCATCGCGGTATTTTTATTCCTTTAATCATCTCTAACCGCTCGATCCATCTAAGCCACAGTCTTTTGGCATCGTCGTTGATCGGATCATCCCAGTCACATTTCGATCGCCATAGATGTTGTATCAGGATCTTACCAAATATAGTAAATGGCGAGACTAGTCCAAGAGGGTCATATAACCCCATTACGCAGCTTGTAACGATTCGTTTAGTCGGAAGCACATGTTCTTCAACATACGGTTTCATTTCGTTGCGTACCGAAGTAGAAAAGGAAAGCACATCTTCCTTAGGGTCCCAAATCACGCCTAACACCCATTTCGTTGCGTACCGAAGTAGAAAAGGAAAGCACATCTTCCTTAGGGTCCCAAATCACGCCTAACACCCTTTCGTTAACCGTCTCTTTATCTTGGTTGAAGTGCACGGGAGCAGATGATGTAGTTTCTCCCAGGCTTTCAAGCACTTCTTGAGAATTCGAAACCCAATGGTGTATGTCAAATCCGGCCTGTTGATGAATGAAAGTTACCTCCTTTGCGATCTTGATGGCTTCTTCAACGGTATCAGTGCTATCAAAATAATCATCCACGTAGTGTTTCTTTTGTATGGCATGCACAGCTTCCGGAAATTGATCTTTGAAATTGTTGGCATTCGTATTCTTGACGTATTGTGCCAAGCAAGGCGAGCAAGTTGCTCCAAATGTTGCAACGTCCATCACGTACGTCTCGAACCGATCTTCTGGTGACTTTCTGAATACGAAACGCTGTGCTTGTTTATCCTCCTTACGAATCAGTAGCTGATGAAACATTTCTCTCAAATCGCCACCGAATGCCACCCTTTTCTCTCTGAAACCGGTTATAACCTGCATGAGCGGGATCAACAAATCCGGACCTTTCAGTGGTTCGCTATTGAGAGAAACGCCGTTCGTAGTGGCAGAAGCATCCCATACAACTCGTACCTTATTCGGCTTTTTCGGATTTGTCACGACGTTAATCGGAAGATACCAGATGTTCGAGGTGGGGGTGCTCACTATTTCTTCATGAGTAATAGGGTGTGCATAGCCTTTACGTTCGTATTCATCTATTTGATGGCATAAATTTGAGTGAAGCTCCGGATGTTTTTTCAGCTTCGATTCAAGTTGCTTGAATCTCTTTACCGCCATTTTGTAACTTTCGGGAAAATTACGCTCGTTATGCTTCCACAAAAGCCCTGTTTCATATCTCTGTCCTACGCGTTTCGTCGTTTTCTCTAATATCTCGATCGCTCTCGTGTCTTCCACCGAGTATCTAGGAACTGAGATGACCGACTCTTCCAACTTATATTGCTCCTTCAGTAGGCTGTTCAGGTCTTCGTTGGTAATTTGATGATGATGAACCATACTGGAGTTTGCTATACCAGACTTTGTGCTTCCATAAACCGACCAGCCCAGACTCGTTCTGACCGCGATGGGATCACCCCTATTTCCGGAAATAACTTCAACCGGTGTAAACACATCATTGTAGTTTAGTCCAATCAAGATCTCGGGTCTTCCTTTGTAAGATTCGACTGGAATGTTCTTAAGATGATCATAAAACTTCTTCA
The DNA here is from genome assembly GCA_002091835.1 of Anopheles maculatus. Classification (NCBI taxonomy): domain Eukaryota; kingdom Metazoa; phylum Arthropoda; class Insecta; order Diptera; family Culicidae; genus Anopheles; species Anopheles maculatus. Next base: position 5,703 of record LULA01015760.1, on the reverse strand, counting down.
ATTTGCTCGTTTCTAATCGCTGACAAGGTAACTCCAACTTTTCCACCGTGTGCACATCTTTCAACATCTGCCTTTCGCAGGAACCTACCGCTGATATAGATAGATTCAACTTCCGAGAGTCTTTCTCCATTCGTTCGATGCCAGCTGTCCATCGCATAGTGAGCTTCTCAGGAACGCCGCCAGCTACGAGGCGCTCAACTAGTTGACGCTCAACCAATGTGACTATCGTGATGATCACCGACAGAAAAAGTCATGAGAAAGTGACTACCCAAGAGTTGGTTTCAAAAATGTCACCAATCTGTTCACACGTCTCACCGACCATAAGTGTCTCCTATGATCATCGCAGTAGTGTAAGTGAGTTGTCTCATGGTTTTGTTTTCAGTCATGGCTGTTTATGACAATAACAGCGACATTTTACAAAACTGCTCATAGACAGAAAAAGTCATGATTATGTTTGCGATTGCAGTAAGCTCAGCTTATCAATCAGAGTATCACGCTAGACTCAGGCAGTAACTTGTCATTTTCGGCAAGCCATGAAATGGTTTCTATGACAATCAGTAATGAACATCACTTACCATCGAGATGTTCTCTGATTTCGGTTGTGAACATCACGTGATGCTCATGACATTTTGCAGCACTGAGCTCTATAAATTTCGTCTCGTTGGAGTGTGTTGTTGTTGTTGTTGTTGTGTGCTCGATCCATCTAAGCCACAGTCTTTTAGCATCGTCGTTGATCGGATCATCCCAGTCACATTTCGATCGCCATAGATGTTGTATCAGGATCTTACCATGTATAGTAAATGGCGAGACTAGTCCAAGAGGGTCATATAACCCCATTACGCAGCTTGTAACGATTCGTTTAGTCGGAAGCACATGTTCTTCAACATACGGTTTCATTTCGTTGCGTACCGAAGTAGAAAAGGAAAGCACATCTTCCTTAGGGTCCCAAATCACGCCTAACACCCTTTCGTTAACCGTCTCCTTATCTTGGTTGAAGTGCACGGGAGCAGATGATGTAGTTTCTCCCAGGCTTTCAAGCACTTCTTGAGAATTCGAAACCCAATGGTGTAGGTCAAATCCGGCCTGTTGATGAATGAAAGTTACCTCCTTTGCGATCTTGATGGCTTCTTCGACGGTATCAGTGCTCAAAATAATCATCCACGTAGTGTTTCTTTTGTATGGCATGCACAGCTTCCGGAAATTGATCTTTGAAATTGTTGGCATTCGTATTCTTGACGTATTGTGCCAAGCAAGGCGAGCAAGTTGCTCCAAATGTTGCAACGTCCATCACGTACGTCTCGAACCGATCTTCTGGTGACTTTCTGAATACGAAACGCTGTGCTTGTTTATCCTCCTTACGAATCAGTAGCTGATGAAACATTTCTCTCAAATCGCCACCGAATGCCACCCTTTTCCTACCAGCAGACGGCGCTTGGAACACTTCGGTCCACTATGGTTCCGCATCATAAGTGCGACCGACTTTGCCACACGAAGCGCCTTTGCACAGGCGTGCTCGACGTGTGGGCGCCAAGACAGGTGCTCGTCTAAAACGACTCCGAGGTATTTGATGGATTTCGCGGATCTGAGCTGCGTACCCAAGATGTCAATAGGGTAACCCTCGGAGTCAGTCCTCATGGTAGAAACCATGACGACTTCTGTCTTGGCGGGCGCCAGTTGTAAGCGATGCGCTGTCATCCAGTCGCCGATAGTGTTCACTGCCGTAGTCGCCAATTGGGAGGCATGTTGAGGGGTGGTGCCAGGGACTAGCAGCGCAAGGTCGTCTGCATATCCGACAACCTCCACCCCTTCAGGCAGCTCAAGACCCAGCACGCCGTCATACATAACATTCCACAATGTGGGGCCCAGAATGGACCCCTGTGGAACGCCAGCAGAGAGGCTCCGCGTAACTGGGCCATCGTCGGTGTCGTAGACGAGCTGCCTTCCCTCAAACCAATTGGCCAGGACTCGTTGAAGCTGCTGTGGGACACCTTTCCGCTGCAATGCCGCCGCCGTGGAGGACCAGCTGGCGGTGTTAAAAGCGTTTCGCACATCGAGCGATATCACCATCAAACACCGCTTGTCACGGCCATTGGTCCTGTTAAACCGCATCGCGGTTGCTCCAGCTCGCACCACTCGCTGAATCGCCATAACTGTGGACTTCCCCCGTCGGAAGCCAAACTGCGCGGGAGACAGTTTAGGGGCTTCTGTGTCCTCCAGATGATCGTTTAGACGATCCAAGATCAGTTTCTCCAAAATCTTGCCTGGACCGTCGATCATTCCAAGCGGCCTGACGGAAGACGAATCTCCCGGCGGTTTCCCCGGTTTGGGCAGAAGGACAAGACGCTGTCTCTTCCACGCTGTAGGAAAGACCCCAGTATCGAGGCAACGCTGGTAAATCTGCCGAAAGACTGTCGCATGTTCTTTGATCGCAGTACGAAGAGCAGCATTCGGAATCCCATCTAATCCCGGTGCCTTTCTGGTCGCAAGTTTCCCGGCAATGTTGCACAACTCTTCCTCGCTCACGCGACGAACCGACTGCAAATTGACGTTGATGGAGTTAGTGCTTCTCCCTTCCATTGGCCACTGGAAGGGTGGGTGTTGCGGGAAAAGATCGTTCACGATCCGCTGTAGCACGAATGGATCCGTTTCGGGAGGGGATCGACCGCCACAAAGTCGCGCTTGCAGGATCTTATAAAGATCGCCGAATAGATGATCATCGGCATGCGCAATCAATTCCACCATCATCTGCTCCTTGCTACGTCTTATGGCTCGAGTGAGGGCCTTCTTAGCCTCCATGTGACGCTGGTTGGCTGCGGCTCTCTCATCCGGATCTGTCCGGGTGAGGGCGTACTCGCACGCGGCCTGGAGAGCGTCGCGTAACTCCGCGATTTCCGCTGTCCACCAATAGAGATTTGGGCGGATGTTGTATAAAGGAGCCCTAACTCGTACCATGACCTCATCACACGCTCGTGTCAGGCCCAAAACCAAACTTTCCGGCGTTGAGACTTCAGAAAAGCATGTAGTCTCTAACGCGATGTTGAAATGTTCAGCCTGGAACTGACGCATTTTCCACATGGTACCGGCACGCCGTGGAATTACTGGTTGACGAGATCTGGACGCCTGTTGTGAACGCTGTCTTCTTCTGCTGCTGATATTGTTGCTATTGCTTTCATTGCCATTCGATACACCACCCACATTGTATCGAATGTAACGGTGGTCGCTTGCAGACGCTTTGTCCAATACCGTCCAATCGGTGTTGTTCGCTAGTATGGAACTCGCGAAAGTAACGTCTACAACACTCTCACTAGCGACCCCATTACCCACGAACGTTGGCCTCCGTCCGCGATTTAGCACTTCAAGGTCTAGTAAGTTGACGGTAGCAAGCAATTCTACTCCTTTGTCCTTAGTTCGGGCACTCCCCCACTCTTCGTGCCAGGCATTAAAATCACCCGCTAGGATGACATATGGGTGAGCTCTGGCTTCGATGTAGATGGCATCGACGAAGGTGGCAAATTCCTCACTAGTAAGCGCGGGGGATGCGTAGCAGCTAATAATGGTTATGCCGGCGATCTCCACGGCAACCATTCCCGGAACTGAGTTGCTCCACAGATACTGAATTGGACGCCTTCCGGTGACGATTATTGCTGCTTTACCCGAGGCGTCGACGGCCCACCTACCATCGTTTGCAGGACGACGATAAATTTCCGATGCTATGATGACGTCCACTCCCTCTTCTCGCGCGAATTGCAGCATCAAGTCCTGAGCTGTTCTGCTCCGGGCCGCATTTAGCTGGAGAATTTTAAGCTTATCCGGAACAGAATTTGCTGAATTTGCTGCCATTCCCGCCACTGCTGATGATGTTGAAGCCGTATCAGACATTAGATACACCGGCGCACCGTGCAGACCCGATGACGTGGGTGCCTCCGCAAATAATGCACTTGGGTGTGGCGTTGCATTGTTTGGCCCGATGGCCAGCAGCTCCGCACTTTAGACAATTTGCCTGTCTATCAGTACCTTTGCAATTCGTTGCTACGTGTCCCCTTTCCAGACAGTGGTAGCACCGCTTTACATCTGCGCCCTGCAACTCCAATTCACGAATACGGCATCTTGTGTTGCCGATGATGACGAATTGCCCATCCAAACGTTGAGCAACAATGCGCGGAATCTTCACACGAGCTCGTTGTGTGCCTTCCTGCCGGTGCCACTGATCAACCGTTTCCTTGGTGACGGTAATGCCCGCTATGGTGGAGACGGCTGTTGCTGTATCGACTGGAGTGGCCAACATGTCGATGTCTGATATGAGCAGTTGACTCATGTCACAGACAACACGAACCTGTGCTTTGTCCCCGAGACACTTTTCGATCTCAGCCCTCATGGCTGTGCCATCTGCTTCCGGACGTAAATACAACGACAGTGTCTGGTCATCGACACGTCGCGCACGGAGCACGTCCTTGTCAACCATCGTAAGCCGACGAATGCAGGCGTACATTTCCAGATATGTGGATCCATTCGCCGCCGTGACCCTGATGATGTCTGGTCGGGGCTTCGAACGATTGGTCTTTGTCTGGGGTTGTTGTTGTATTGTCTGTTGTTGGCTTCGTGGCTGCTGTTGTTGCTGTTGTCGCTGCTGTTGTTGATTGGAGCGCCGCTTGACCACCGTCGACCATTGTTCTTGCGGAGGAGGCGGTATGTTGGTCGAGGAAGAAGCTCGAATCCGCTGCTGGTGTTGTTGAGCATACTGTTGCTCTTGTTGTACACGTAGCGGCTGTTGCTGCTGTTGTTGTACTCGTTGCTGTTGTTGTACGCGTAGCGGCTGATGCTGCTGTTGTTGTACCCGTTGCTGCTTTTGTTTTTGTGAATGTTGCTGCTGTTGTTGCGTGTACTGTTTTTGTTCTTGCTGTACACGTTGTAGTTGTTGCTGCTGTGATTGGTGAGGCTGCTGCTGCTGCCTGTTCTGTTGTTGTTTTTGTTGCTGCTGTTTTTGTGGCTGCTGGTTCTGTTGCTTCTGTTTTTGTTGTGTAAACTGCTGCTGTTGTTGTTGTTGTTGTTGCTGCTGTTGTTGTTGTTTGAGCAACTTCTTCCGCTGAACTCGCCATCCACCACGCGTTCGACCGGTCTTCGTCGACGGCACGTTCGAAGAGGTTGATGGTCTTTGCTCCTCCTGCATGGTAAGGACAGCCCTTGTACCCTGACGGTACAATTCCAGCTCCTTACGCGTGCTGGAAAGCTCCTGTACCAACGAAGCTAGTTGCTCCGTAAGTCTGGCCATGTTCGCCTGCATAGTCGCGAGCTGGACATCGCGACTTTTCAGCTGCTCTAGCAGCTCAGCTACAGTTGGCTGCATGCTTGCAGATTCAGCCCCAACTGTAGGCTGCGAAGCAAATGGAACATTAACCTGCTTCTGGGCAGGTGGACTTACCCGTTTGATCAGCGCAACGGGCACCATTTCGCGAGCTGCTGACGTAGCGACGATCGTGTTATTCATTTCATCTTCTTCGTCGTCCGACGAGACGATTGACATAACGTCCTCGCCCTCGCTGATGTTTGGGCGCTCCTCCTCAAGCGCCGGGGTGTGTGAGTGAGAACTGTCAGAACTGTCACTTGGGACGAGAGTTAAAGCAACCGACGAAGCTCTCGTTCTCGGCCGCAACACTCTTCGCTCTCCCGCTAGGGGTTGGGCGTCATCGCCCCCCCCCCGACGAC
>KZ064026.1:14479-28117 GCA_002091835.1 Anopheles maculatus | reverse complement strand
CTCGAGGCTCGAGGTGTTCTTAAGCGTTTCAGCTTCATCAAACGAACATTTTACCATGGTTCACAAGGTGCGAGTGAGATTATACACTAACCCACTGATAGTGCGGTCGAGTGAGAGCGAGAGCGAACGAGACGCGAGCGATTGTAATCAACGCACAGGTAAAAAGCATCATGTCTTCATTTTTAGGTAAAGTTTTGCTCATTTTTTCTTCCATTTCCTCAGTTCTTCGTTTCAGTACGCTTATGAAGCGCTTATGATTTGGGTGGCCCGTAATAAAAGGAAAACAAAACCGGCCCCAGCACGAATAGACGGATAGACCTCCGGTAAATGGTCTCCAGGTTGGTTTTTGCAATTTGTGTGGCTCTTTTTGTTTTGCCTAACAGTACAGTGTTGGTGTGTTGGTGTGTGTGTGTGTGTTTTTTTCCTTTCGCATCTCACTTCCGTTGCTGTCTTTGTGTTTTTTTGTCCGCTCTTTTGCATGATTTTTGGTTTTACTGTTTTCGTTTTCTTTTAGCCGTGGCAAATCATCTCCCGCGCACACTGCCAAAGGTGTTGGAGTTCGATGAAACACACAGCGAGCAAACTCTCGCGTAACACTGAGAAGCGATGAAAAAAAAAACTAATGCACACAAAACAAAGCAATACAAAGTGTGTGTTTGTGTGTGTGTGTGTGTGTGTGTGCGCGGACGTCTGGTGAGACGGAGGACGGATTGGCTTGGCGCGTACCCATAAAACATCCCAGTGGCACCGTAGCACGGTAGCCAATTTCGGAGGGAAGCGAAATGATTAATTTCCCATTAGTAACCGGAAGCTTTATTAGTGGCACCAGCACACCGGGCGGTGGCGTTGGTAGGCGGTCCGCCATCTTGACCAGCGTCGCCGGGCAACCGCTGCCGGAGGCACCAAGAGGCTGGCTGGCGCGATCTGTGACGTGCCGGAAGGCAGAAATGAGTTGGCACACAAGGCGGCAGGAAAATAATATGTATCGCCGTGTACACATACACACACAAACGCGTGTAGACAAAAACCGCGCTGGAGTTTTTGGGGGAGGAGAACGTGATTAAGCCGAGCGAAATTAGGCGCTTTATATTGTGCTTAAAACGTTCGCTTTCATACGAAGCCGGAGGCGACAAAACTTCCACAAACAGAAGCCCAAAGTGCCAGAGCCGGAAGCATCCGATTACCAACACACCAAACATACGCACACGCGTACGCGGTGGAAGGCTTTTGAAATGTGTGAACGATTGCAGTGCGAGAATGCGAAGCTAATCAGGCCGAAGCATTTTGTTTTGGAAACCAAATAAATGAGGTTACCCGGATCCGGAGAGATGCCTGGAAGTTGGTACTGATAGGGCAGTGTGATGTCATGGAAGTGATGGTTCGCCAATGAGATCGATCATGTGATGTCATAACCTAGACAAAAGGCGAGCACCTATTACTTACCTGGCAGCATGTTGTGCAAAGCCGGACAGTGTAGTTATCAATCAATTGCGCGCCCTCTAATCCCGCAACCCAAACCAGCAACCAAACCGGATCGATTAATCTCCGCTACGGTTGGTGTTCCGTGTTGGAAAGAAACGCCTCAACAAGAGCACGGCCCATCGCACCGCCGGGATGGACCAGGCCCAATTTTCGGAGCACCCTTTAACACACGCTATAAGTGTCCGAGATTTACATAATCTCTCTCAACCTGTACCGCTGAAACATCATTCATCATCTTCATCGCCGTGTCGTGGAGTTTCGGTGCAGTCGCGTAGCTCTTGTTTCTATGCCATCGCTAAAAAAAAAGACAGTTCCATACCTGAATATAGCTACGGGGCACTGGGTGCGATTGGAGAAGATCTGCCTTTCACTTGCAGATTGATCGCTTACGCTTCGGACCCCTCGATGAGCCTCGTATTGATTACATCAGTGGAAGGTTTTCCCCCAACCCCCGGGTGACTTGGGACATTGGAGATCAGCTATTATTTGCCCAATGTTTTGTAGCCCTCTTTACCGACCTGCCAATGCGGTTGCGAGTGAAAGATGACCCTCGCGATGACACAGGGAATTGTCATCTTCGCGCGGTGCAAAGCGTTCAAGAGCGCAATCGCTTGTCAAGGTCGAGACTGCGAAAGGACGACATTCGGTGGTCCGCACAGGTGTATATTAGGCGCATTGAGTGATCATCGGTACAGCAGCAGCAAGTGTTTACATGCAATTATTTACGGCTATTTGTGTTGTGTCATGGAGCTACTGAGTCGAGGCCTTGAGCTTGAGTGAGCGGGAGCTAAATCGGTGCCCACCAACGAATTCTCACCTGTTCCTAAGTGGTGTGTCGTTGAACATCTATGTGTTTCAAGCAAGAATTAACTTGTGGGGAGACTACCCAATGCAAGCTTACGCTAACTTTGTGCAAGATTCGTTATCTTGGTTCTGTTTGGTGAAAGCAAGTCCAATCTTGAGGAGTTGCAAAATTCAGCGAGTTCTTCAACGTATACTGAGATTCTAAAACGGTTTTGATGAACATAAAACAGCGATATGAGAGAATTGCAAAGATGCGTTGGTAGTCCACCCAAAATGGCTAATAAGAACAGAAGGTGGTAAAAGTTTATTTCCCACCCAATGAACTAACCATGGATGCCGTTTTTATTTCATCACATTCACCGTTCATTTTAAATATGCTAACCAACGAGGCGCACGGCAGTGATCTGCACTCCAAATTAATATGCCTTTCGTTTGTAATTATTAAACGTGGTAAACCAACACAAACGAGCTAGATAGCAGGAGCGAGAGCGAGAGAACGAGAAAGGTTGATACCATCTGTTTTCGTGGCGCAGCAAAGAAAGCGACAAACGACCAAAAGACACCAACCACTAAACGGAATCACATTTTATGAGCTAATTTTTTTTTTTTGTTCCGCGAAACCAAAGTTTATGACACACAGTGTCTGTTCGGTGGTTTGGCTGCAGGGCCGGCCACGATATGGCACGAACGATGGTCGTACTGGTCGAGTGCCTGGGTCGGGAGCCACCGACTCGCTGTTTATTAACTTTTCCACAATTTCTCTCCGTGGTAAATCATCGTTGCTCAAGTTCGCTTCCCTCCATGCTGTCCATTTAAGGTGGGCATTTAAGTTAATTTGAAAATTTGTCCAATAAAACATTACCCACCTGTACCCAGGGCGGCACTGCTGCGCAGGTTTGTCCATTCGGTGCAATTCATCAGTGGGTGGGTGTGTGTGTGTGTGTCTTGGTGTACCACATAATGTCACCCGTTTTGTGGCCACGTGCTGACGTGAGGTCCACGGGTCACGCACCAGTATTCGGTTTAAAATAAATTACACCCATTACACACCGAGTCCATGGGCCAAAAACTGGAGCGTGAATTGTTGGCAAATGGCGCGTGGGACCCGGGACTGTCTTCGCTGGACACGCGAAAGCCACCATTTGGCCGATGGCGAAACTGGCAGAACACAATGGCGATCCATGAAAGAGATCGCCCCGAAGACACCCGGACCCCGGTCAGCAACAAACATTGTGCTCGTGCACACACACACACACACACAAAAGCAACGGTAAGAGCGCAGGCCTCGGGCGGCTTAGGTCATGTCATCGTGGGCTATGGTATTGAGATTTACTTTCACGCTTTTAAATTGAATGGAGCGTGCGATAATGTACCGGAGCCATGATGATGATGCCGTTTAGGTTATTACGGCGACCAGGGCTTTACTTTGCTCCCTTTCTTCAATACGTCCAAGCTTTCAAGCGCTTTCGGTCGTACGGGCTGTACTTCAAACAGTCGATAAGAAGCATGACAGAACGGGCACCATTCCCACAACTAAGCTACGGGTGCCCCGGATGTCGATAAACTTTTATTAGAAACGTTACACGAGCGGACACTCCAATCGTACCCAGAAACCTCCGGTCCGAAGTAGGAGGATTGAGGATTTTCTAAATAAATAACAGATTGTGATGCTTACCGTGGTGCTGGCTAGAAGCTTTGGTGATGTAGTCCACACGAAACACGGCTAGTACTGGGTGTTTACCATTTTGAGGCAAGGCTGGATTAGTCGAACTTAACTTAGCAAAAAAAAAGGAGACTACCAAGATTTCGTCGTATCTCGACCAAACCATTCACGATGTGCTCCGCCGGGTTGGTTGCCCCGGACAACAAGAAAACAGGGCCCAAGGGATAGCAAGCTGACATCTAATTAGCATTATTGAGTGCGAAAACTCAACGGTTATTGCCGTTATTGGGTGCAATGTTTGACGTTTGAGCAGCAACCGATTTCCTACATGCCGATACTTGGGTCACTGATAAGCACCGGACGGTCCTTGGTGTGGGTAAAGAGTGTGAGTCAACAATTGCCCCTTTCGTTCGCATCGTGACTTGGGAAGGTCACGACCGAAAAAGGACCAACCATACAATAACAACATCGGTGTAAATGGGGAGCAAAGATTATAACCCAACTTATATAACTATGGACAGACTATGTTATCAACGCCATAACCATCGATACAGAGATGATGAGCGTGCAAACACCCAGGGTGAAGTAACGCCGAATAACTAACACTCAGTTTGCTCCTTTGTCCGGAGCTGCCATTCCCTGTCAGTTAGACAAGTTGACTGTCCTGCGAAATGGCACCCTCAAGGGTGTTCTCGGTTCGTATAACAACAGATCTGATTGGCCGGATTAATCCATTCCTGTGCCCGCATTTTGAAAGGTGTTACATTTCGGAACCTATTGAAATGCTTTCGCGACTGAGGCAACAGTTGCCTTATTGCACAAATCGATCGTTCTTATCCAGAAATCTCAATCATCTCGCGTCCTCATTTGCACAAAGAAAGAAACACATTTACCGGTAAAACGTCGTTCGGGGTTAAAAGGCCCAACTTCGCACGACCGGATAGTGATCTTGCACGGAAAGCTAATAACAAGTCAGTGCTGCCAGATTCCGATAGTGAGATAGTGTGGCGCGCGAGCGAACCAGGATTGAGATGAAGATATTTCGCACCGGCGGAGATATGATAGGAGAGCCGGCAGTGTTCTCGGTTTGCCGGAATGCTGTGGGTACTGCTCACGCAACGGTGCTTGCGGGTGCAGAAGATGCACATCTGCTATTATCTAAGAGACCTTTCGAACCGACCGTCGACGAGCTAGCTGCATCTAGCTGCCGTATTTAGCTGGCGCGGTGCAGGCACGGGTAGGCACCCAACAACGAGCCGTTGCTAACGACATTAGTGCAAACTTCAACTTCATCTAAACACTTCACCCGAAAAAAAAATATAAAAACAGACGTTCATCAAGAGTGCATTGGAAATTATGTATGGAGATACAAGGGGGCGAGCGAGCGAAAGAAGGAAAGAAAACAGATCCAAGATACAGACGGCAGGGTAACCGATAAGTTAACAACATAATGCTCTGCTCCCAAGGCCTTTACCTCACAGCCATTGCACAACGTGGGTACTGTGGTGGTGCAGCCGCGAAGAAAGTGGCTGGGACGAGGGCGGTCTGTGGCCAAGACTCACGAAGAAGCGCGAGCGCGCGTGTGGCGAAAATCAAAAGAAACAAAACGCACCACCACCCCCCAGCGTGGTAATGTGCATGGCTGGAATGTGAGGTTAGGGTTACACGGTGGCTTCTGTTTGTTCAGTGTACGTCTACGGTTGCCCGAGAATTGGTGCTGTGGTCAGATGTGTGCGGTGAAGCGTTCTTGTGATCATTACGGTCCTTCTCGTTCCCGTTCTATCTCCTCCAGTGAAGATGTAATTGAAGTACTGGCTGCGCCGTAGCGTAGTGCTAGATATCCTATCGAAGTACAGAACTTTAACCGCAACAGAGCTATTAAATCGTAGCCGACAAAGGAATGGTAAGCGTAAGAAATTTCAATCGCATTAACCCATCAGCTTAAACCTCGTGCGGTACGTGTTTGTGGTTTTTGAGGAGGTTACATCGAAAAGCAGTGTTGCCAGCACGATTGAGGTATGCTCGTAAGTAGTGTTGGTGTGGTGGCCGGTGGTGACACGTCAAAGCAACAAAGTGCAACTCTGCGGTACGGTAAAGTCGCCGATAGGCCGCCGCTTAATTAGCGTCACCAATCAATGCCACTAGCAAAGCGCACAGCCGCGTGGATGACAAACGGCAGAAGGGCACCCTTTTATTCGGTAAGCCTTTTGATTGATGAAGACCGAGCACGTGCGAGCAAACTCCGCTGTTGCATACCTGTACGAGTGTTCCAAATTCTGACATTTATACACACCAACCGAAAAGGGCGGCTTCATTAATCATACCGTAAACTACCAACGGTTACGGTTCATTCTCTTCGCTTCTCTATTTGCTCTATTGCCTGTGCAGCAAACCGCGCCAGGGCGCCCATCTCGCTCCCGAAAACCAGTGGGAGCGTCCATCAATTTCTTCCCTTTCTGCATAGTTTGTGCGAAGGTTAATCCTAAGCCTCCTATTTGTGCCGTTTGCGACACCAGACAAATGAACCGCGACAAACAGGTTCTCGTCTAGTCGCCGCATTCAGCGCGCACTCCTTAGTGGACGGGCTTCAATTTTCGGATGGTTTCAGCAGCCAGGGCTGGAAGGATCAACACCTTTCTCCACGAAACAACAAACACACGCCAACTCCACCGTAAAAAGGGTGCCCTATTGCCCAGCCTCCCCAGTGTGGGATGGATCGCTCCTCTCCTTGGGGACCATTAATTTCTGATTTGATTATGTTCGTTACGTTTTGCTACACTTCGGTAAGCAGCGAAACGGCAAGTGGAGGCCATCTGGATAAAGGCCTCGGCCGAAAGTGGTTCGTTGTTCGGTGCAGCGCCTAAGCAACCCGTTCAAAACCCCCCATCAGGACACATCAGGACGGGCGGAGACAAGGCAAGGCACAGCGGCAACCCGATTGACGATTGACGGATGATGGATGATGGACTGGAAAGGATCCGGGACCGGATTGACGTAAAGCGAGTGTCCCAAACGCCCGTCCGACGCTCCTGGGATATAAGCCATCTTATTAAAATTTCAATGATTTATGAAGACGCCCGGGCAACTCTCGAAAACCGTCGAACGTCTGCTGTTGCACCGGTGCGTGGGTATTGGGATTGCTTCGCCTTTTTTTTGTTGTTGTTGGTTGCCTTGCTTTTGTTCGGTGTTTGCGGGTATGCTATGCTGTGTCGCTCTCGATTTGTGATTCCTATCATTAGCATAGCGCTTAGTGGAGGCTTTTCCGTGCGTAACGGAGCCAAAATAACGAGGTAACGGCTGGGAACTTCAAGCCGATAGCACAGTTTTCCAGCCATTTTCAACGCGTCCCAAGACGGCTTGAAAGAAAATGCGGAAATGTTCTTCTGGTAGGGAAGCTTTTGGGCATGGAAATCTCGACAAAGCTCCCGCTCCAAATCAATTAGTTCGCTCAAACGGCAACGGTTCTGGTCGTCTGTGTCCTCTGTCAGACCTTCCTGCGTACGGTAGGTACGAAATACGCGGTAGGTACGAAATACGCGGGTGTTACAAATTTGCATCAAGGAACAACCGGCTCCAAATTAGCTCGCTCTTATCTAGTGTCGTTAAGGGTTTAATTTTTTAATTGCTAGTAAGAACCTTACAATTTCTGGAAGGATGGTCCTATTAGATGGGTTTGCAGGTTAAACAAGGAGGCATTCTCTTACGATTAAATTACGGTTTAGGAGTCGGGAACACAATGAATTGAACAATTCTCAACAATTGCAACAGTTTGTTTTTTGTGATCTGGAAGTCCCTGTACCTAGCCATAACTAACCATTCACATCGCACAAGCAAACACATTTCCGTCAAACAAGATTTAAGGTTAGGTGCGGGTTGTCTAGATAATGCGTTAGCCCACCTTCCCGGTCTCTCGCTCGATGGACATTCATTTTCATCTATCGATTACATAAATCCTGCATTAGTACCGACCGATTGAAGCGCGTCCATCTGGACGCTACCAGTTACCAAAAAGGGGGATGAGCATTGGCAGACTCTAGCAGCACACAAAGCAGGGAAAAAACATCTTTCACTTCTACGTACTACCAGCTGCTAAACCTACACGCCTTCCCTCCTCCCCCTTGGGTCCACCCTCCCTCCCTCCTCCGTATCCAATGTTTCAGGGCGACGAACGTACGAGTGAATGTACCCAATGGCCAATCGTCGGGACCATCGGCAGCATTCGTTGGCGTGGGTTCATGTTCCCGTGATGAGCACGCTGTTGTCGCTCGGTATCGCTTTACTCCCGGTGGGACCCGGAGGAAGCAGCAGCAGCAGACGATGGAATAGAAGAAGAAGAAAAAAACATGATCATTTGTGCAAATAATCAGCCACTTACGATTGGTCACGCTACATTGTGACTTTTGCCGTTTTGCTGCTCGCCGTGCAAGAAGTGACCGGTGGGAGTTGTTGCATGTTCATTAAAAGCGTGCCCCTTGCTTGTTCGGTTGGCTTGGTTGGGAAAGTTTTTTTTTGTTTAGCGGATTAGATAGCAATCCCCGGTCGCGATGGTTTTCGCAAGAATGATGAATAACCTCTGCGATGCGCCTGAAAGTAGACAAACGCATGCATTAGGGACATCTTTTGCTTGTTGTTTTGTATTGCTGTGCTCTACCGTTTGGGAAATGAGTGGTGGAGATGGTGGTGGTGGATATGGAGGGAGGATGGAGGTGGTGGTGAAGAAGAGCGAGCACGCTCGCTCATAACGTACTATCATCGCTCATAATATACCATCTACAGCTACAGATCGTGATTACCGACACCGGACTAACGTTCCCGACCAGAGCGTCCCGAAAGAGCACTTTGAGCGAAATAGAGTGGACATATCGGACAAAATGTGACGTTGTATTAAGTAGTACCCAAGGAGACATTTTTAGCAACGCTAGAGTGATAGCTTGATTGTTTCATTCTAATTTCTATGTCGTTCTCACTTGCACTCATACGTTTGGTAGAAGATCATGCTCTGAAGTGATGACGGGAACTCTGGAATGGATTCACGAATTCACTCCGAATCCACAAGTTTAAAACCGACTCCGAATCCGGAAAAAATCCGGATTCGACTCCGGAGCTCCGGAGTACTCCGATTGAATCCGAAGTCCGATCCAGAGTCGTATCCAGACTCCGATCCGGGGTCGATCCGGAGTTGATCCGGCAACTCCTGGAGTCGGATTGATCCGACTCCGGTGTTTGCTTCATTTTGCCATTTGCTGGAGAATAAACCATTCCGCCGTGAGAAAGAATTTTAAATAAAAAAACACAGCTTGTGCTTAAATCACGACCGATTTCTTGTGCACGTTTTGATTACAGTCTTCGAAGAGCAATCGGTACGACGGCAGAACAACCATACAACTGACATGACAGTACAATTCCTACTTCAAATCTCAAATATCTGCTTTAGAAATTACCTTTGTAGAAAAAACTCTTCGCAGCGAGGTGCTAAAAATGTCTGTATTTTGAAACACTTTTTAGAACGCTTTTTTGATTCCAAAAACCATGCTACTTTTCTTTCTAAAAAACAGCGTATTCGATTGATTGGGTAGTAGCTGGTTTGGCATGTCCTTATAGTCAACTGATGGTGCTGATGAGCTAAAATAAACAGATTTTGATTATTATTCAGAGTGATGCACATCCTGATGTGGGTTTGAACGGGTTGCCTAAAAAAGAAATGTCCACCTGACGCTGCTACACTGGCTCACTGTGCAACGCTATAACGACCTGGAATGGACCACCATCATGAGCTGGTACGATCGGCAAACCCGTCCGAGTACACGACCAGTTCCGCACTCCCGCTATTCGTGGCGTTTGGGAAAATTTGGCCACATCGAACGGCACCGAATGGTGGTCACGTGGAGCAGAAGCGCACATCACTGCACAATGGCACCTCCGCGACAAGATTCGAAAGCCTTGCTACGGGTGCATTACCGATCGGTCACATCGATCCTCACACGTTACGTAACGCTGGGAGCGAAAGTACCATTTGATTCGTTTTTTTTCCCCCGACATCCATTTGCTGGAAGGTGGGCTAACGCATTATCTAGACAACCCGCACCTAACCTTAAATCTTGTTTGACGGAAATGTGTTTGCTTGTGCGATGTGAATGGTTAGTTATGGCTAGGTACAGGGACTTCCAGATCACAAAAAACAAACTGTTGCAATTGTTGAGAATTGTTCAATTCATTGTGTTCCCGACTCCTAAACCGTAATTTAATCGTAAGAGAATGCCTCCTTGTTTAACCTGCAAACCCATCTAATAGGACCATCCTTCCAGAAATTGTAAGGTTCTTACTAGCAATTAAAAAATTAAACCCTTAACGACACTAGATAAGAGCGAGCTAATTTGGAGCCGGTTGTTCCTTGATGCAAATTTGTAACACCCGCGTATTTCGTACCTACCGCGTATTTCGTACCTACCGTACGCAGGAAGGTCTGACAGAGGACACAGACGACCAGAACCGTTGCCGTTTGAGCGAACTAATTGATTTGGAGCGGGAGCTTTGTCGAGATTTCCATGCCCAAAAGCTTCCCTACCAGAAGAACATTTCCGCATTTTCTTTCAAGCCGTCTTGGGACGCGTTGAAAATGGCTGGAAAACTGTGCTATCGGCTTGAAGTTCCCAGCCGTTACCTCGTTATTTTGGCTCCGTTACGCACGGAAAAGCCTCCACTAAGCGCTATGCTAATGATAGGAATCACAAATCGAGAGCGACACAGCATAGCATACCCGCAAACACCGAACAAAAGCAAGGCAACCAACAACAACAAAAAAAAGGCGAAGCAATCCCAATACCCACGCACCGGTGCAACAGCAGACGTTCGACGGTTTTCGAGAGTTGCCCGGGCGTCTTCATAAATCATTGAAATTTTAATAAGATGGCTTATATCCCAGGAGCGTCGGACGGGCGTTTGGGACACTCGCTTTACGTCAATCCGGTCCCGGATCCTTTCCAGTCCATCATCCATCATCCGTCAATCGTCAATCGGGTTGCCGCTGTGCCTTGCCTTGTCTCCGCCCGTCCTGATGTGTCCTGATGGGGGGTTTTGAACGGGTTGCTTAGGCGCTGCACCGAACAACGAACCACTTTCGGCCGAGGCCTTTATCCAGATGGCCTCCACTTGCCGTTTCGCTGCTTACCGAAGTGTAGCAAAACGTAACGAACATAATCAAATCAGAAATTAATGGTCCCCAAGGAGAGGAGCGATCCATCCCACACTGGGGAGGCTGGGCAATAGGGCACCCTTTTTACGGTGGAGTTGGCGTGTGTTTGTTGTTTCGTGGAGAAAGGTGTTGATCCTTCCAGCCCTGGCTGCTGAAACCATCCGAAAATTGAAGCCCGTCCACTAAGGAGTGCGCGCTGAATGCGGCGACTAGACGAGAACCTGTTTGTCGCGGTTCATTTGTCTGGTGTCGCAAACGGCACAAATAGGAGGCTTAGGATTAACCTTCGCACAAACTATGCAGAAAGGGAAGAAATTGATGGACGCTCCCACTGGTTTTCGGGAGCGAGATGGGCGCCCTGGCGCGGTTTGCTGCACAGGCAATAGAGCAAATAGAGAAGCGAAGAGAATGAACCGTAACCGTTGGTAGTTTACGGTATGATTAATGAAGCCGCCCTTTTCGGTTGGTGTGTATAAATGTCAGAATTTGGAACACTCGTACAGGTATGCAACAGCGGAGTTTGCTCGCACGTGCTCGGTCTTCATCAATCAAAAGGCTTACCGAATAAAAGGGTGCCCTTCTGCCGTTTGTCATCCACGCGGCTGTGCGCTTTGCTAGTGGCATTGATTGGTGACGCTAATTAAGCGGCGGCCTATCGGCGACTTTACCGTACCGCAGAGTTGCACTTTGTTGCTTTGACGTGTCACCACCGGCCACCACACCAACACTACTTACGAGCATACCTCAATCGTGCTGGCAACACTGCTTTTCGATGTAACCTCCTCAAAAACCACAAACACGTACCGCACGAGGTTTAAGCTGATGGGTTAATGCGATTGAAATTTCTTACGCTTACCATTCCTTTGTCGGCTACGATTTAATAGCTCTGTTGCGGTTAAAGTTCTGTACTTCGATAGGATATCTAGCACTACGCTACGGCGAAGCCAGTACTTCAATTACATCTTCACTGGTGGAGATAGAACGGGAACGAGAAGGACCGTAATGATCACAAGAACGCTTCACCGCACAAATCTGACCACAGCACCAATTCTCGGGCAACCGTAGACGTACACTGAACAAACAGAAGCCACCGTGTAACCCTAACCTCACATTCCAGCCATGCACATTACCACGCTGGGGGGTGGTGGTGCGTTTTGTTTCTTTTGATTTTCGCCACACGCGCGCTCGCGCTTCTTCGTGAGTCTTGGCCACAGACCGCCCTCGTCCCAGCCACTTTCTTCGCGGCTGCACCACCACAGTACCCACGTTGTGCAATGGCTGTGAGGTAAAGGCCTTGGGAGCAGAGCATTATGTTGTTAACTTATCGGTTACCCTGCCGTCTGTATCTTGGATCTGTTTTCTTTCCTTCTTTCGCTCGCTCGCTCCCTTGTATCTCCATACATAATTTCCAATGCACTCTTGATGAACGTCTGTTTTTATATATTTTTTTTTTCGGCTGAAGTGTTTAGATGAAGTTGAAGTTTGCACTAATGTCGTTAGCAAAGGCTCGTTGTCGGGTGCCTACCCGTGCCTGCACCGCGCCAGCTAAATACGGCAGCTAGATGCAGCTAGCTCGTCGCGTAAACTCTTTGTGAAAGATGGATACCTATAAATAAGTACAAATGTATTTCTCGAAATAGTTGTAAATGTGAATAAATTCAAATAATGTTTAATTCGTAACAAAAAAAAACACTGTAAGACGGCAGCTATGATTAAACAGAGCAACATTGTCGCTGCACGCGCTTATTTCAGGTTTTGCTATAATGCTCCTAAAAGTATGCAATTTGCAACAATAAAAATCGTCGGACAAAGTGATCTTCCTTTTTGAGGGTTTTCGTGCTAACAAGCTTGCACAAAGGGGTTCCTTCTTTTGCTTCTTCATACTGCCTCGGGCGAGAGAGAGAGAGAGAGAGAGAGAAAGCGGTACGTGTTGTTGTGATCAGCAAAACAGCAAAACGCGCGAATTGTTTATTAAATTTCTATGTTAATGACTTTTCGCTCGCGTGTTTACCAGTGGAAACCGGGGGGAAAAAATGGCAACTTTTCGACGACACTCGCAGCACATTGATACCGATACATCGTTGCGGGTGAGAGGCGAATGGGTACGGGAGAAGATGCTTTTTGTTTTTGTAATTGAGGAGGGAATTCGTTGGAATTTTTTTTCCCCGCCCCCAAACTGTTCGCTTTTTTTCCCGCGGATGGCAAAGGATGAGTATCCGGATTCGATTGGCATCCGCTCGCTCTTCGGTGTGGATGGGTTTTGATATGCGAACATTCCGATATCACGTAACGAACGTTTTCAAGTGTATAAGGGGGGAATTTTCTTTCCCTTTTTTTTTTGTTCGTTGCAAACGAAAGAAAAGGAAAAACCCCCCGGACAAAGAGACGATGAAATTGAGTGAATGTAAGGACAGAATTGAAGCATTTCTGTTGCGAGAGCACGATACTTGCCATCGCCGGTGAAGGATAATCCGGTCGAAAGCTTCTGGGGGGGGGG
>KZ064026.1:0-14146 GCA_002091835.1 Anopheles maculatus | reverse complement strand
ACACACACACACACACACACACACACACACACACACACACACACACACACACACACACACACACACACACACACACACACACACACACACACACACACACACACACACACACACACACACACACACACACACACACACACACACACACACACACACACACAACCACACAAACACACACACACACACACACACACACACACACACACACACACACACACACACACACACACCTACACTAATAGATCGTGGAACCTTTTGGCAGTTTCAAGCGTCTGGTTCGACAGTGTTTCCTTTCCTTTAGTGAAAATTCCCGGCGGTTGTAAACCGGTTAAGTGATCTGATTTGTCGCTTCTTTTTTTTTTTGCTCTTTCGCAAGGACAAAACTGAAGTGAAAATAAAAAAAAACACTGATGAAAATTCACACCACCCACACTACGTTCCTTAATCGAAAGCCCGTCCAGTGATTACGATGGGTTTTATTTGACTTTTTATCCTTCCGCTGCTAGCTGAGTGTCTTGTGATTGCTGGTGTGTGCTTGTGTCTCTATGAGTGAATGTCGTTAGCAAAGAAAAAAAAACACCTCCTGCTCAAAGTTGCTGCTGTACGTCTAGCGAAAAGCCAAAACCGAAGGGAGTTAGAAGAAAGGAACAAAATTTATCGCAAAAAAAACAAAGGTTATGCGGGAAAATTAGCGCTCAAGCTAAGAGCGGTGGAAAATATAACACTTTCCTATCAAAGTCGGAATCCCTTTTTTAAATCCCGAGCTTAACGGGGTTGGGTTAGTCTGCGAGGAAAACAGGACCAGTGCTTTAGGTTTCTCGTTTGCAGGGTTTTTTGGTTTATCGTTTGTTACACTTTTTTTACAATGGTTTTTAAAGTTTTTTGCTTAAAAAATGTATGCCACTTGGCTCAAAGATAACAGCTCTAAACAGAGGAGCAACAAAAATCTTGTCACCTAGTCATACTTGGCCTCTTGTGTATCTAGAAGTACATCATATTACATACCTTTAGGGGTTCTCTAGAGGTGAAGTTTAAGTCTCACGATGTTTAGCATGGCGGCATCATTCAGTTCACACTGATGTTCACACTCACCATAGTGGATATCGGTATATTCAAGGATCCTTCGCTTTGCAGAGTGTACACCAACTGCAGTCTTAGTTGGATCCCGTTATAACCTAGTTCAAATCATTCGCGCATGGCTCCTACCAAAACTTTTGTATGGAATCGAGCTTGTCTCAGTGCAAAAATCTATCTTCATTAAACACATTGCTCCAGTCTACCACACCGCCCTTCGATACGCCACTGGGGCCTTTGCCTCTAGTCTAATAGAATCATTTCTCTGCGAAAGCGGACAGCTTCCTCTTGACCACATTATTATCCTCAAAACAGTTGCAGCAGCTAGCCGCTTGATGGAAAAAGATCTTCCAACAAAATCCTTTATACAACGTGCCAAACACGACTTTCAGAACCTCACAGACAAGCCATTGCCCGACATCCTAAAAGTCCCCCGACTCTCAGCCAGCCCTTGGAACCACACAGCCCCCAAAATAGATTGGGATATTAAAAACAAGATCCGCGCATGTTGAAACAGGGTTATAGCCAAACAAACCTTCAATGAATCAATTAACACGAAGTACCATTCTCATCATCTCATTTTCACTGACGGCTCTGTCCATAAGGATAAAGCTGGCTGTTCCATCTTCTCTGAAAATACCAGTTGTGCGATCAAACTTTCCGATAACACATCAATCTTTTCCGCAGAAGTCATAGCCCTTTTCTTAGCAGCAGAAGAAAACCTTAGTCCCGATAAACCTAACGTCATTTTTTCTGACAGTGCGAGTGTTCTTAGCGCACTCGACACAGGATCCTCTAAAAATCCACACATCCTACACCTTGAAGACCTCCATTCCCCGATCTCACTTTCTGCTGGGTCCCAAGTCACGTTGGTATCCAGGGGAACGAAACTGCAGACCTTCTTGCCAATAAAGGTAGAAGAAAACCGACCATCAACAACACCACCCTTTCAAAGCAGGACCTTCTTCTTTGGACCAAAAAGATGGTCTCCGACACATGGTCTATTAAATGGTCTTCATGCCATAACCGCTTCCTTCGACTCATAAAACTCTCTACTGACCCATGGACAGATACCGACGCTAGCCGAGACCAACGAGTCCTTTCGCGCCTAAGAATAGGACACACAAACCTCACACACAAACCCCTAATGCCCAAATCCTCTCCCCCCCTTTGCTGCTTCTGTGGTTTTAGCATCACAGTTCAACATTTATTAATCGATTGCTTAGGATACACCCAACAACGATCCACTCTACAGCTTGATCATTACATCGACACTTTACTTTGAAATAACACCCAAACAAAACAAAGACTTATTCGATTTCTAAAAACCACTGGTATATAAAAAATACAATAGACACAAACAGACACTCACAACTTAAACTTAAAATATCAGAAACCACAAACAACAATAGCAGAGACGAATGAAGTCAATTGCTTCAAAGTCTCTATAATTAAAAAAAAATTGAGTTGGACTGTTCTTTTAGGGCACGTACCGTAAATGTTAATAATAACTCGTACTTGGTCATCAATATCTGAGAATCACATTCGAAAGACGCATTTAGGAGTCTTGAATATCGAAATTCTAGATCAAGGTACAGTACGCTGCATTTATCATACACTGTTTATCTGTATCTGTGATCTAAAAAGACTTTTTAAAAAGGTTATGCATAACTATTTGAAAAAATTAAGGACCGCTGTAACAAGAGAATCTACAGTATTAGACAAAATATTTGCAACCAATCAATCCTAATCATGAATCTCTACATAGAATGTTTATAAAGGGTAAATTAGGATAAAAATGTATTGTAGTTTGTGCCAAAGAGTACTTATAATGGTTATTATAACAAAAGCAATAATTATCTAATGCAAATCAATGCATAAAAACAGGAATAATAAACAGGCAATGTTTTCCTCCTGGACAAAACAAGTTTCGATAACCGAAATCAATTTGGTTTTCAATATTTCGTAACGAATCCTTTATTTTCAATTACGGTCTTGCATTTGCGAGGTATAGACTCGATCAGGTGGCCAATGATGTTTTGTGGAATTGCTGCCCAAGCTTTTTGTATTCGGGCAAACAATTGATCCTTATTTCGAACACCTTCACGATCAATTCGCTGATTCACGATCTCCCACAAGTTCTCGATGGAGTTCAGATCCGAAGATAGTAGTGGCCAGTCCACCACCATTATTTGGTTATCCTTATACCACTGTATGACCATATTGGCGGTGTGCTTGGGGTCGTTATTTTGTTAGAATACCCATTTTAAAGGCATATTCCTTTGAGCATGAGGCAGCATAACATCTTTCAGTATGTTATTGTACATGAAACGATCCATGATTCCATCGATTCGATGAATTGAACCAAGACCGTTTGCAGAAAAACATCCCCAGACCATCACATTGCCTCCACCATGCTTCACCGTCTTCTAGCAGTACCGTACGTACACGGCAAATACCGTCGCTTCCAAATATGTTGAAGTTTGACTAATAACTGCACAGAACCGTCCACCAAATTTGCACATCCCACCCAATATGAGATGGAGCAAACAGGAATCTTTTCTTTTGGTTACTCAGTGAAATCTGAGGTTTTTTCGCAGGACGTCGAGAGAATAATCCGGCTTCACACGTCGTCTGATTGTCCGGTCCGATACACATAACTGAAAATCCGTTTGGAACTTGAAGGAAGATCTAGAAGGATCTTTCTTAATGCATGTGACCATCATAGCGTCCTCTTGTTGACGTGGTGGACCGTGGACTTCCACCTTTATTATCACCAGAAATCTTGCCGATTAAAATAAATTTTAAGTAGAGTTTAGAAAAAGTCAATTTTTTCACTAGGTAATTGTAACAAATCGTTTTTTATGACGTTCCGTTCTTGTAATCATCGATTATTTTCTTTTGTATTTCCAATCCTAGGCTGACAGGAGCCATTTTGATTTTTTTTTACATATAAAATAAAGAAAACATTAGTAATGTCTTTTATTTCAATGTTTACTTTGTTGTGGTACAATAATGCAAGTAAGAACACTCTTGTAAACAAATGAAACCATTTCCACTTTTTTATAAAAAAAACTTCCAGAGGAATAAATCCAAAAGAGAGAGAAGTTGCACCAGTTGAAAATCGCTCTTATCAGCAAAACACTGTCGGTGAACTTTCAAGTTGACAGATTACAGTTGCAGTAATTATGTAGCAAACATCCAGACTCCTGAACCTTCAACTCCAGTAACTTGCTCCATTTCGAATTAAAAAAACAAAGAGGTTTACTGATTGCTCGAATTGAGTTGCACATGTTTTGTCCAATACTGTATATTCGGGAATCATATTCGGCGCTCAGTCTATTAGAAGTAGCTTTGTTCCTTTCATTGCCATCTCCTAATCGATTTTTTGTTGCTGCTTTGTCTGTCCTTGCTTTATATTATTATACAATTTTCAACCCCCCTTCGCCAACAAACCACTACCGGAGTAGCGGATGTCGTGGATAAAGGGATGTTGTGCATGAGACAAAAAACAACACTAACAAAATGAAGTCCAACCCATCATTTTAATAATCTCACTGTCGGCATGCCTTCGCTACCCATTAGTAGCCCGGCGTTTGTTTTTTTTTTCTCCTTGCCCGATCCGATTTGTTGGCGACGGTACTGTTAAAACAAACACAAAATTTTCCAATTTTCCTATCGTACGGTCCTCCTTGTTTGGAGGTCTCGCTTACTCGTTCGCCTACCCTTGGGGGTGTTCAATTATCCCGACCGACGGTACGGAAGTGAAGGAAGAAAAAAAAAATCCGGTCCCAAATACCGGTATAGGGTTACGGGATGTAGTGTGCACCGAACGGGAAAGTTATTGGAAGTAATTACTTTTTAACCAAATTGTTCGGGTTTGGTCTCGGAAGACGTTTGGTCGAACGGGTGGAACCGGTGCACCAAGGCAGCCGAAATTTTGGGTTTGTTTTGCCGTTCTGGTTGGGCATGGTTGGGCCCGTTTTGCCTGCTACCACCTGAAACTGAGTGGTACCAATCTGGACTCTATCAATCCCGGGGGCTGAAGGTGAAGGTGAAGGTGTGGTGCGGGATAGGCAAGATGATGAGCAAATTTAAAACAGCTGCAACTGACGATCACTTCGATTGGATTCCAGTTGATTGGAGGCGAATGGTGTGACGCTTTTCGGTTGGAATGTTTCCACCCGCAGTCACGATGGAAGCATCGTGATAAACGGCCACGGGCAGTGATGGGGAAGATGGGGGAGGAGGAGGAGGAGGAGGAGGAGGAGGAGGAGGCAGATAAATTGTCTCTCTCTCTCTCTCTCTCTCTCTCTCTCTCTCTCTCTCTCTCGCTCCCCGGTCTCTCGCTCGATGGACATTCATTTTCATCTATCGATTACATAAATCCTGCATTAGTACCGACCGATTGAAGCGCGTCCATCTGGACGCTACCAGTTACCAAAAAGGGGGATGAGCATTGGCAGACTCTAGCAGCACACAAAGCAGGGAAAAAACATCTTTCACTTCTACGTACTACCAGCTGCTAAACCTACACGCCTTCCCTCCTCCCCCTTGGGTCCACCCTCCCTCCCTCCTCCGTATCCAATGTTTCAGGGCGACGAACGTACGAGTGAATGTACCCAATGGCCAATCGTCGGGACCATCGGCAGCATTCGTTGGCGTGGGTTCATGTTCCCGTGATGAGCACGCTGTTGTCGCTCGGTATCGCTTTACTCCCGGTGGGACCCGGAGGAAGCAGCAGCAGCAGACGATGGAATAGAAGAAGAAGAAAAAAACATGATCATTTGTGCAAATAATCAGCCACTTACGATTGGTCACGCTACATTGTGACTTTTGCCGTTTTGCTGCTCGCCGTGCAAGAAGTGACCGGTGGGAGTTGTTGCATGTTCATTAAAAGCGTGCCCCTTGCTTGTTCGGTTGGCTTGGTTGGGAAAGTTTTGTTTTTTTTTGTTTAGCGGATTAGATAGCAATCCCCGGTCGCGATGGTTTTCGCAAGAATGATGAATAACCTCTGCGATGCGCCTGAAAGTAGACAAACGCATGCATTAGGGACATCTTTTGCTTGTTGTTTTGTATTGCTGTGCTCTACCGTTTGGGAAATGAGTGGTGGAGATGGTGGTGGTGGATATGGAGGGAGGATGGAGGTGGTGGTGAAGAAGAGCGAGCACGCTCGCTCATAACGTACTATCATCGCTCATAATATACCATCTACAGCTACAGATCGTGATTACCGACACCGGACTAACGTTCCCGACCAGAGCGTCCCGAAAGAGCACTTTGAGCGAAATAGAGTGGACATATCGGACAAAATGTGACGTTGTATTAAGTAGTACCCAAGGAGACATTTTTAGCAACGCTAGAGTGATAGCTTGATTGTTTCATTCTAATTTCTATGTCGTTCTCACTTGCACTCATACGTTTGGTAGAAGATCATGCTCTGAAGTGATGACGGGAACTCTGGAATGGATTCACGAATTCACTCCGAATCCACAAGTTTAAAACCGACTCCGAATCCGGAAAAAATCCGGATTCGACTCCGGAGCTCCGGAGTACTCCGATTGAATCCGAAGTCCGATCCAGAGTCGTATCCAGACTCCGATCCGGGGTCGATCCGGAGTTGATCCGGCAACTCCTGGAGTCGGATTGATCCGACTCCGGTGTTTGCTTCATTTTGCCATTTGCTGGAGAATAAACCATTCCGCCGTGAGAAAGAATTTTAAATAAAAAAACACAGCTTGTGCTTAAATCACGACCGATTTCTTGTGCACGTTTTGATTACAGTCTTCGAAGAGCAATCGGTACGACGGCAGAACAACCATACAACTGACATGACAGTACAATTCCTACTTCAAATCTCAAATATCTGCTTTAGAAATTACCTTTGTAGAAAAAACTCTTCGCAGCGAGGTGCTAAAAATGTCTGTATTTTGAAACACTTTTTAGAACGCTTTTTTGATTCCAAAAACCATGCTACTTTTCTTTCTAAAAAACAGCGTATTCGATTGATTGGGTAGTAGCTGGTTTGGCATGTCCTTATAGTCAACTGATGGTGCTGATGAGCTAAAATAAACAGATTTTGATTATTATTCAGAGTGATGCACATCCTGATGTGGGTTTGAACGGGTTGCCTAAAAAAGAAATGTCCACCTGACGCTGCTACACTGGCTCACTGTGCAACGCTATAACGACCTGGAATGGACCACCATCATGAGCTGGTACGATCGGCAAACCCGTCCGAGTACACGACCAGTTCCGCACTCCCGCTATTCGTGGCGTTTGGGAAAATTTGGCCACATCGAACGGCACCGAATGGTGGTCACGTGGAGCAGAAGCGCACATCACTGCACAATGGCACCTCCGCGACAAGATTCGAAAGCCTTGCTACGGGTGCATTACCGATCGGTCACATCGATCCTCACACGTTACGTAACGCTGGGAGCGAAAGTACCATTTGATTCGTTTTTTTTCCCCCGACATCCATTTGCTGGAAGGTGGGCTAACGCATTATCTAGACAACCCGCACCTAACCTTAAATCTTGTTTGACGGAAATGTGTTTGCTTGTGCGATGTGAATGGTTAGTTATGGCTAGGTACAGGGACTTCCAGATCACAAAAAACAAACTGTTGCAATTGTTGAGAATTGTTCAATTCATTGTGTTCCCGACTCCTAAACCGTAATTTAATCGTAAGAGAATGCCTCCTTGTTTAACCTGCAAACCCATCTAATAGGACCATCCTTCCAGAAATTGTAAGGTTCTTACTAGCAATTAAAAAATTAAACCCTTAACGACACTAGATAAGAGCGAGCTAATTTGGAGCCGGTTGTTCCTTGATGCAAATTTGTAACACCCGCGTATTTCGTACCTACCGCGTATTTCGTACCTACCGTACGCAGGAAGGTCTGACAGAGGACACAGACGACCAGAACCGTTGCCGTTTGAGCGAACTAATTGATTTGGAGCGGGAGCTTTGTCGAGATTTCCATGCCCAAAAGCTTCCCTACCAGAAGAACATTTCCGCATTTTCTTTCAAGCCGTCTTGGGACGCGTTGAAAATGGCTGGAAAACTGTGCTATCGGCTTGAAGTTCCCAGCCGTTACCTCGTTATTTTGGCTCCGTTACGCACGGAAAAGCCTCCACTAAGCGCTATGCTAATGATAGGAATCACAAATCGAGAGCGACACAGCATAGCATACCCGCAAACACCGAACAAAAGCAAGGCAACCAACAACAACAAAAAAAAGGCGAAGCAATCCCAATACCCACGCACCGGTGCAACAGCAGACGTTCGACGGTTTTCGAGAGTTGCCCGGGCGTCTTCATAAATCATTGAAATTTTAATAAGATGGCTTATATCCCAGGAGCGTCGGACGGGCGTTTGGGACACTCGCTTTACGTCAATCCGGTCCCGGATCCTTTCCAGTCCATCATCCATCATCCGTCAATCGTCAATCGGGTTGCCGCTGTGCCTTGCCTTGTCTCCGCCCGTCCTGATGTGTCCTGATGGGGGGTTTTGAACGGGTTGCTTAGGCGCTGCACCGAACAACGAACCACTTTCGGCCGAGGCCTTTATCCAGATGGCCTCCACTTGCCGTTTCGCTGCTTACCGAAGTGTAGCAAAACGTAACGAACATAATCAAATCAGAAATTAATGGTCCCCAAGGAGAGGAGCGATCCATCCCACACTGGGGAGGCTGGGCAATAGGGCACCCTTTTTACGGTGGAGTTGGCGTGTGTTTGTTGTTTCGTGGAGAAAGGTGTTGATCCTTCCAGCCCTGGCTGCTGAAACCATCCGAAAATTGAAGCCCGTCCACTAAGGAGTGCGCGCTGAATGCGGCGACTAGACGAGAACCTGTTTGTCGCGGTTCATTTGTCTGGTGTCGCAAACGGCACAAATAGGAGGCTTAGGATTAACCTTCGCACAAACTATGCAGAAAGGGAAGAAATTGATGGACGCTCCCACTGGTTTTCGGGAGCGAGATGGGCGCCCTGGCGCGGTTTGCTGCACAGGCAATAGAGCAAATAGAGAAGCGAAGAGAATGAACCGTAACCGTTGGTAGTTTACGGTATGATTAATGAAGCCGCCCTTTTCGGTTGGTGTGTATAAATGTCAGAATTTGGAACACTCGTACAGGTATGCAACAGCGGAGTTTGCTCGCACGTGCTCGGTCTTCATCAATCAAAAGGCTTACCGAATAAAAGGGTGCCCTTCTGCCGTTTGTCATCCACGCGGCTGTGCGCTTTGCTAGTGGCATTGATTGGTGACGCTAATTAAGCGGCGGCCTATCGGCGACTTTACCGTACCGCAGAGTTGCACTTTGTTGCTTTGACGTGTCACCACCGGCCACCACACCAACACTACTTACGAGCATACCTCAATCGTGCTGGCAACACTGCTTTTCGATGTAACCTCCTCAAAAACCACAAACACGTACCGCACGAGGTTTAAGCTGATGGGTTAATGCGATTGAAATTTCTTACGCTTACCATTCCTTTGTCGGCTACGATTTAATAGCTCTGTTGCGGTTAAAGTTCTGTACTTCGATAGGATATCTACCACTACGCTACGGCGCAGCCAGTACTTCAATTACATCTTCACTGGAGGAGATAGAACGGGAACGAGAAGGACCGTAATGATCACAAGAACGCTTCACCGCACACATCTGACCACAGCACCAATTCTCGGGCAACCGTAGACGTACACTGAACAAACAGAAGCCACCGTGTAACCCTAACCTCACATTCCAGCCATGCACATTACCACGCTGGGGGGTGGTGGTGCGTTTTGTTTCTTTTGATTTTCGCCACACGCGCGCTCGCGCTTCTTCGTGAGTCTTGGCCACAGACCGCCCTCGTCCCAGCCACTTTCTTCGCGGCTGCACCACCACAGTACCCACGTTGTGCAATGGCTGTGAGGTAAAGGCCTTGGGAGCAGAGCATTATGTTGTTAACTTATCGGTTACCCTGCCGTCTGTATCTTGGATCTGTTTTCTTTCCTTCTTTCGCTCGCTCGCCCCCTTGTATCTCCATACATAATTTCCAATGCACTCTTGATGAACGTCTGTTTTTATATTTTTTTTTCGGGTGAAGTGTTTAGATGAAGTTGAAGTTTGCACTAATGTCGTTAGCAACGGCTCGTTGTTGGGTGCCTACCCGTGCCTGCACCGCGCCAGCTAAATACGGCAGCTAGATGCAGCTAGCTCGTCGACGGTCGGTTCGAAAGGTCTCTTAGATAATAGCAGATGTGCATCTTCTGCACCCGCAAGCACCGTTGCGTGAGCAGTACCCACAGCATTCCGGCAAACCGAGAACACTACCGGCTCTCCTATCATAGCTCCGCCGGTGCGAAATATCTTCATCTCAATCCTGGTTCGCTCGCGCGCCACACTATCTCACTATCGGAATCTGGCAGCACTGACTTGTTATTAGCTTTCCGTGCAAGATCACTATCCGGTCGTGCGAAGTTGGGCCTTTTAACCCCGAACGACGTTTTACCGGTAAATGTGTTTCTTTCTTTGTGCAAATGAGGACGCGAGATGATTGAGATTTCTGGATAAGAACGATCGATTTGTGCAATAAGGCAACTGTTGCCTCAGTCGCGAAAGCATTTCAATAGGTTCCGAAATGTAACACCTTTCAAAATGCGGGCACAGGAATGGATTAATCCGGCCAATCAGATCTGTTGTTATACGAACCGAGAACACCCTTGAGGGTGCCATTTCGCAGGACAGTCAACTTGTCTAACTGACAGGGAATGGCAGCTCCGGACAAAGGAGCAAACTGAGTGTTAGTTATTCGGCGTTACTTCACCCTGGGTGTTTGCACGCTCATCATCTCTGTATCGATGGTTATGGCGTTGATAACATAGTCTGTCCATAGTTATATAAGTTGGGTTATAATCTTTGCTCCCCATTTACACCGATGTTGTTATTGTATGGTTGGTCCTTTTTCGGTCGTGACCTTCCCAAGTCACGATGCGAACGAAAGGGGCAATTGTTGACTCACACTCTTTACCCACACCAAGGACCGTCCGGTGCTTATCAGTGACCCAAGTATCGGCAGATGTTATGATCAAGCTGTAGAGTGGATCGTTGTTGGGTGTATCCTAAGCAATCGATTAATAAATGTTGAACTGTGATGCTAACACCACAGAAGCAGCAAAGTGGGGGAGAGGATTTGGGCATTAGGTGTTTGTGTGTGAGGTTTGTGTGTCCTATTCTTAGGCGCGAAAGGACTCGTTGGTCTCGGCTAGCGTCGGTATCTGTCCATGGGTCAGTGGAGAGTTTTATGTGTCGAAGGAAGTGGTTATGGCATGAAGACCATTTAATAGACCATGTGTCGGAGACCATCTTTTTGGTCCAAAGAAGAAGGTCCTGCTTTGAAAGGGTGGTGTTGTTGATGGTCGGTTTTCTTCTACCTTTATTGGCAAGAAGGTCTGCAGTTTCGTTCCCCTGGATACCAACGTGACTTGGGACCCAGCAGAAAGTGAGATCGGGGAATGGAGGTCTTCAAGGTGTAGGATGTGTGGATTTTTAGAGGATCCTGTGTCGAGTGCGCTAAGAACACTCGCACTGTCAGAAAAAATGACGTTAGGTTTATCGGGACTAAGGTTTTCTTCTGCTGCTAAGAAAAGGGCTATGACTTCTGCGGAAACTCACTTTCCTTACTGGTTGCTCGAATAAAGGAATGAAATTTGCTATTTCCCTATAACTCCTGATTACATTATCGCACTAATCGTCCTTAACCACATCCAATACAGCAATCTTAATCGCGGGGCGTTCCAATATGCCGTTAGTTGTTTGCACCGCTACCTGTCGCACTTGTCCATCCCTAGCCACTATGGTTCTAATTACGCGTCCTCTTGGCCAGCAGTTCCGAGGTAGACTACTGTCGACAACGATTACTAAATCTCCTATCTTGATCGGCTTACTCGGTTGGAACCATTTACTTCGCCGTGTAAGTGTGGGAAGAAATTCCGCAATCCACTTTTTCCAGAACATATCCGCGTAGAGTTGCGCTGTCTTCCACGAATGTCGAAGTGAGTTTGTAATAATGTGGTCAAGAGGAAGCTGTCCGCTTTCGCAGAGAAATGATTCTATTAGACTAGAGGCAAAGGCCCCAGTGGCGTATCGAAGGGCGGTGTGGTAGACTGGAGCAATGTGTTTAATGAAGATAGATTTTTGCACTGAGACAAGCTCGATTCCATACAAAAGTTTTGGTAGGAGCCATGCGCGAATGATTTGAACTAGGTTATAACGGGATCCAACTAAGACTGCAGTTGGTGTACACTCTGCAAAGCGAAGGATCCTTGAATATACCGATATCCACTATGGTGAGTGTGAACATCAGTGTGAACTGAATGATGCCGCCATGCTAAACATCGTGAGACTTAAACTTCACCTCTAGAGAACCCCTAAAGGTATGTAATATGATGTACTTCTAGATACACAAGAGGCCAAGTATGACTAGGTGACAAGATTTTTGTTGCTCCTCTGTTTAGAGCTGTTATCTTTGGGCCAAGTGGCATACATTTTTTAAGCAAAAAACTTTAAAAACCATTGTAAAAAAAGTGTAACAAACGATAAACCAAAAAACCCTGCAAACGAGAAACCTAAAGCACTGGTCCTGTTTTCCTCGCAGACTAACCCAACCCCGTTAAGCTCGGGATTTAAAAAAGGGATTCCGACTTTGATAGGAAAGTGTTATATTTTCCACCGCTCTTAGCTTGAGCGCTAATTTTCCCGCATAACCTTTGTTTTTTTTGCGATAAATTTTGTTCCTTTCTTCTAACTCCCTTCGGTTTTGGCTTTTCGCTAGACGTACAGCAGCAACTTTGAGCAGGAGGTGTTTTTTTTTCTTTGCTAACGACATTCACTCATAGAGACACAAGCACACACCAGCAATCACAAGACACTCAGCTAGCAGCGGAAGGATAAAAAGTCAAATAAAACCCATCGTAATCACTGGACGGGCTTTCGATTAAGGAACGTAGTGTGGGTGGTGTGAATTTTCATCAGTGTTTTTTTTTTATTTTCACTTCAGTTTTGTCCTTGCGAAAGAGCAAAAAAAAAAAGAAGCGACAAATCAGATCACTTAACCGGTTTACAACCGCCGGGAATTTTCACTAAAGGAAAGGAAACACTGTCGAACCAGACGCTTGAAACTGCCAAAAGGTTCCACGATCTATTAGTGTAGGTGTGTGTGTGTGTGTGTGTGTGTGTGTGTGTGTGTGTGTGTTTGTATGGGTGATTTTTTTCGTTGCCTTTTTTCTGATGCTAAAGGAACCAAAAGACGAAAGGAAACAGCTACAAAATTGGCCAAATCCGTGTGCAATGAAAATCGGGCCGTCGACCGACAAAAGGGGCAGCAAATGTTGAAAAAAAGAACCGAACGAAAACAGAGCAATTGTGCAGCACACAGCGGACCGTGCAAGACATCAGCCCCATATGCTGGTCCATCAATAAACCGAAGCAAGCTAAAGTATCAACCCGAAAAGGTTAGAACATGGCGCAAATCAGGGGCACAAGTTTTGTAGGGCGGCCCAACAGATTTTCCACCACTTGGTCAACGGTTTTTCGTGTTACTTTTGCTCACTTGACGTAGGTACACTGGCCGTGTTTTCGATCATTTTCTTTGCCGGCGTTTTGCTCCATTCACCACCCATTTGGTGTGCCCATTGTCAACACAAAAGCAGCATCACGTGCAGCGCCACGAAGAAAATTATACCCCCTACTAGTGGCATTTTCACGTTCCTTCTCCCCCCCCCCAGAAGCTTTCGACCGGATTATCCTTCACCGGCGATGGCAAGTATCGTGCTCTCGCAACAGAAATGCTTCAATTCTGTCCTTACATTCACTCAATTTCATCGTCTCTTTGTCCGGGGGGTTTTTCCTTTTCTTTCGTTTGCAACGAACAAAAAAAAAAGGGAAAGAAAATTCCCCCCTTATACACTTGAAAACGTTCGTTACGTGATATCGGAATGTTCGCATATCAAAACCCATCCACACCGAAGAGCGAGCGGATGCCAATCGAATCCGGATACTCATCCTTTGCCATCCGCGGGAAAAAAA
>LULA01015757.1:0-28157 GCA_002091835.1 Anopheles maculatus | reverse complement strand
CACCGCGCGCAGAAAAGACACACACTGGTTTTGCGTTGACGATACCAGAAAACAATACACACACACATACACAACAGTACTGTATTGAGGAGTTTGCATATATCCTATCAATCAAACAAACAAACTGCTATTTATCTGCAGGAGTGGAACAGCAAACAACACAGAAATTCGTGGTTAAAAAAACACAGAACAGATCACACTAATTACAAAACACATCACACAAGAACAATTTTCAGCGGCATTTTTTTTTGTTTGTTTGCTCCTGCACACAGATTTTGCATATTTTACAATCGCGATCGTACAGCTTTCTTATCGAGAAGGATGCAACGCAGATTAGGTGGACACAGACAACTGTATTATGGTTGAGCTAGATGGCACACACAACAGCAAAACTACTCGTCAACCGAATCAGCCGACAGCGCATCATTGTTAAGAAGGCAACATCAGTTGTGGCCGGAGCCTTCCGAACACATTTGCGGGAAGATGGTTAAACACTTAACAAAAAGAAAAGGGGAAAGGGATTGCGCAAAACAACTTCAACAACAGCATCATCATCCATTCACTGCTTACAGGATAGCGCAGCTTCAGCTCGAGCTCGCGGACACGATCGTTAAACTGTGGCGCCGACTGACGATACAGGTAGAGCGAGTAATCGTCGAATGCGCCGGCATTATCACTTTCCCGCAGGAAAGTGTTTGCCTGCAGCATGTGGATACTCTTATAGAAGTTGTGCGTTTGCTGGGCACGCTGTTCACGACGCTTCGACTGCCGATCGAGCCGATTCGCCTCAATCTCCTGCAGTCGGCGAGTGCGCTCCTCCTATTTGTGGTTGAGAATATTATATATATGTATATAGAGAGAGAGAGATAAAGGGAGAGAGAGAGAGAAAAAAGTGGGAGAAAAATAAGGAATGCCAAAGCCATGGCCATGGCCAATTGATGAATTTGGTGATGCAAAGACAGGCACCGCGCGCAGAAAAGACACACACTGGTTTTGCGTTGACGATACCAGAAAACAATACACACACACATACACAACAGTACTGTATTGAGGAGTTTGCATATATCCTATCAATCAAACAAACAAAACATCACAGCACAAAGTTCGGTGGAGACGCAACGATATGAGGTTGCGCGACTAGTGTGTGCACGAGTGTCGTGATGTAGTGCGGACAATAGTTGTTTGCACTGTGACGCTAAATCACATTACGGCGGCACTATACAGTATTGCATCTAATACATAATTCATAATCAAGTGTTTAGTGTTAATTGTTGTGAGTGGGTAAGGTAGCTGATTATAGTGGTGGTAGTAGTGTTGTGCATGGAATGTTACAACTCTGTACGATACCGATATATGAACTAGAAAGAATAACATTAGTAGCCTTATGGATGATTTTAACGAATGAACGTTTTATTAAATTAATGTTGTTGGTTTACTATCGCGTTGGTTTTAATAGTACGAGTTCTGTTTCTATATTTATATATTTAATTATGCTATACACAGTTTTATTACACATGCACGAGAACAAAATGAAAACACGAAACCGAAACAACCGCCACAAGGACAACCTTAACGAAACGATATAAGAAAGGATATAGACAACAAGTGACAACATATATGATACAACTCTCAAGAGATTTTCCGGTTTTTTGTTTTTGTAATCTTGATGTTCTATGATAGTATTTATAAGCCCTCCCGCGAGACGAAGGACAGATGTGACAGTTAACATGCAATGGTAGTGTGTTGTGTTAATCGATCACGGGAATGATTTACAATTGTTATGCGCTACTGTACACATGAAGCAGGTAACTAGTAACTAGTTTGCAACTTATTTATAATGAATGTTTTTTTTTGTAAGCAATGCGCAATGCATCTTCTACATAATTAACAAAATTGTTATGCAAAGTTTGAATAATTATGAATGGTACAATATGTGACATATTAACATACATTGGGTGCAATGTTCAACCTAGGATAGTTACGCGTTACCAACGCAGCATCGTCCACAAAAACACATTTCAAAGGCCATTACATTTTGACACATTGAACATAATAATTTTTCACTTTAGGAAATAAAAAATGATCAAATCGAAATACAACTGTAGTTAATGCTGTGCTAGCACATAAATATTCGTATGAAAAAGCTCATTAGTAGATGCATATATTTACAATTATAAATATGGACTTAATAAAAAGGTAAACGGGATGTAAAGGATTATTTTAAAAGCATGAAACATTTGTTAGAATTACTCTGAATAAACGCTTTTTTTCCTTTTCATTCTACTGCAAATGGTTTTGAAAATGAATGTTAAAGTTTTAATCACAAAAAAGAAAAACAAAAAATGCTACTCTCGCCGAAGAAAAATGCGTGTCGGATGACCGTGTGGACGATGTTGCGTGGACAGTAAGAAACCGTGTGAAAAATAAAGCGCAACGTGATCATTACTCGTCTAACTACTTTACGCCTGGTACGAAAACGCTTAACCGGGGGGCAGATATTTTCCGAATCATGGAATTATCAAAGCCATTGTTTTGTGTTTTTTTTTGAAGACTAAGATTGATGCTGCAGGAACCGACTGTACCCGATCATACGAGTGAACGGTGGCGTGAAAGCAAAGTAACTAAGACAGATGGAGATGAGAAATATCCGCACGCAATCGATACTTACGATATTGCCGGACTTCTCGTTGCTACGTCGTTTGCGCATTCGTCGCATCGTATCGTTCTGCGGCGAGGCAACACCACCATGGCCACGCTTGTAGCGTTCCTCCTCCGCGTTGGGATGGTAGTAATTTTTCGCATTGCCCCGGGGACCAAATGAAGCGGTTGCCGCGGGCGCCGTTGGTACGACATCCTTCGAACCGAGGTCACCGTCGCCCGGACGCACACCGCTAGCAATCGCTGCCATACGCTGCACTGCCGCCATGCGTCCCAGTTTCGCCCAGGCATCGACATTCGATTCCTGCTTCTGCTTGAACTCGGCGTAATCCAGCTTGATGTGCTTCACGTGCGGTATCTCGCCACGGAACACGTCGCAGATCTGTTCGAGATAGTTAAGCCATACCTTGGGATCGACGCCCGCTAGCGTAACGGACTCCTGGCCGGACATTACACGCGGTATGCCTACCAAAATGTCGGGGTTGAAGAAAAAAAAAAGGTAAACAAAATGTTGATTAGATTCTCATCTGCTTTATCCCTTTTTCCTGCTTAGATAGTCTACAAAATTAAACTTATTAACATGAGGAGAGTGTCCTTCGAGAATCTTTAACTCACCCAGTTGATTTTCGAAAATATTGAACGCATGCTCATTGCACACATCGGCACTGAAGTCGGTCAACTCCTCCAAATTAACCAAATCAGGCCGGTAGCGATGGATCAGCGTACATAGCACCTTTCCGTTAGTGAAACATTCCGTCGGTTCATTCAGCTCCTGCACAAACCCACTGTCCTTCAGCTGACACTTGAGCCAACGCAGCAGCGTAGCACCGAGCGGTACCACGTCCACCGTGCGCCGCTTGCGCTTGACTGGCAGCTCGGTAGCGGGCGTAACACTCGAAGCAATCGCGTTACTATCGAAGAACGTCTGCTCCAGCAGCACCGGATCGTCCGTGTCCAGCAGATGCTTCACCTGCACAATTTGCACCGATGATTTGTTAAGGTTTTGGTAGCGCGTCGACGGATCGAGTGTGTAAGCACCAAAGGCGCGGTTCAGATTTTCTGGCGTCGTTTGCCCGAGCAAGCGGTACACCGATTCTCGCTGTGCGATTGTCGCCAGTAAACTGTTTTTCGGGTTGGCAAACAGTTTGATCGCGTACGCCGCGTCCATGCTGGACAGGAACCCACGGGCGCATCCGGACCCAGTAGGCCAGAACGGTTCCAGCAGGCTGTCACCGACCAGACAGGACAGTAGCCGATAGTTTTTGCGCACCGTTACCTTGCACGAGTTGTGCGCGGCAAAGATGGAGGTGAAATCAAACACGGCTACATCCGGTGTGCCGTAATGGTTGACGGCAAACTCCAAATTCGGCATCTGGTACTTGGTGGCAAAGTTGGCCGCATCCCGCGCATACTCGTACAGCTTCGGTTTGTCCACGTTCGATGGTGCGAGCAGTTCGGCCGGATCGCTCAAATCCTTAATAATTACGCCCCGGTGCAGCAAGCTGTGCTTCTTAGCGGTCATCACAAAATAATGCGTATCGTCCTTGTAGTACACGATGTTCTCCAAATCGCAGCCCGTTTTTTCGTACAGCGCTTTAAAGAACGGCTGATCAAAGATGAACGCCACGCCGCTGATCTCCTCCACCATCGCTTCCGCCTCCGTGCGCTTGTTGATGAAGTTGGCCGTGATGGCGATGGCCAGCTTGCCGCGAAACTCTTTGCGCTGGAAACCCTCGAGCGTGTTACGCTTGCCGTCCGCCCCGATCAGCACATCGAACTCGTAGTGTGACACGGCGTGATCTTCCGGCGAAACGGATGCACGCCATCCGTACCCATCGCCCGGTTCGATCTCCTTCACAAACGAGACGCCCTCGTGCATTTCGACGCCGAGCAGCAGGGCGACCTTAAGCAGTATGCACTGAAGCTGCCGGATCGAGATGTGATCGATCGAGCCGGCACAAAATTTGCCGTAAAACTTTTTCGCACCGAGTGCTTTCAGATCGTGTATGATGAATGGCCACAGGTGCAGAACATTGTTACGGCTAATTCTGTCACGCTTTTCCACCACAACCTAAAACGGAAGAAGTAAGAAGTACAATCAAGAAATCGGTCAGATAACTGTTAGCTCGTCTCGCAAACCCTGCAATCTACGAGAGAGAGAGAGAGAGAGGGAGAGAGAGAGAGAGAGAGAGAGAGAGAGATAAAGGCTTACCACTTTGGCACCGAGAAGCTGAGCGTCGATCGCTGTACGTAGACCGCACGGCCCGGCACCGACGATCAGAACGCGTGTGTTGGTGGCGGCCTTGCCCTTGCTGTACACCTTGTGGGCGGCCCGTGCATCGAACTTCTTGAACAGTGCCTGCGCTCGCCAGTCGCGTATCGTCGCCTTCAGCTTGGGATAGAACTCGTTCAGCGGTCCCGGTCGCAGCCCGATCGTGTCCAGCATGTTCCAGTAGAGGCCCCGGATCTGTTTCATTGTGGTTGCGGCACAGAAATGTAGAAACATTTCTGTTGCCATTGCGGCCCGCTCATGTTCGATGATGAATTCCTCACTCATCGTGTTCTGTGATGGTTGTTAGTAGATTCTGAAATGGCATAAGGTAAAGAAAAGAGAAAATTTGCATAAGCCGAATGTTACCTTGAGATATTCGTGTTCAATACATGCTTTCGTTCTAATAATATTCAAAATCTTAAACAGGCACGAAAAAAGAAAACCACTTATATTTAAACGAGACCACCTCTCATATGCGTGTTTATTCGAGGATCGCTTGTCGACAATTGAGATGCGTCTTCTATTGCTCCTATATCATCAACCAGGAAGAAGCGATATTTTGCGCGTCTACCAGCAGTATGATTCACACCAACACAATTTGCTGCGTCGAATATGGGACGCGTTATCTTTGCATTGAACCCTCCTCCATCGAATCGGTAATCGGACGCCATGGTATGTCCCCTATACCACATTGCGCTTTTGCGATAGCGAGATGGCGGTCTCTATCTGTAAAGGTATGAGGATTTAGATAGCGCGAGCGCGTACAGCCGATAACTGTTCTGTTGACATTGGAACCCGACAGACAGTAAAGTGGTAAAGTTCAGATCAATCGTCAGCAAAATTCGTATTAGGAGTTTCGTACATACAAAGACACAATAATGGCAATGCGTTGCCGGTCCTGATGAAATGTAAGGTCCGTTGGTCGGTGAACTGAGCGTGACATGGTCTGCTGTCACTCTGCGCTGTGTGAGCGGAACCCTCTCGCACGGTTCAACAAACGACCTTACAACTTGTTTTTAGCACGAAAGCTCGTACCGGTAGCACGAAGCGATCAAAGATAAAAATTATGGGATTATCACAAAGATATATTACCCGATGGTTTCGTCACCGAGGTCAGAATAACAGTGAGAGCGATCGATCCGTCGTGTTTTTTGGGCATTACATCAATGCAATGCATTGCATTAATGCACAACAGAGCTCAAGTCGACGGTGGTGGGTACGTCTGATGTGTATTCGCTGATCGTAGGATCTTTGTTTTGTTTCGATTTTACAGTGTGGGATAGATGTTTTGTGTTTGAAAATTGAACGTATGACCTACTAACAACTTATTAATAGAAAAAACATAAATTGATATCCGCAATTCACCCATAAAATAGAAAAAAAAATACCAAAACATTCGAAGAAAAACCATAAAGAATCGAAAACAACGTTCAAGCGAATTGCATTACATTTGTCATATGCTGTTTGTTTACGTTTTGACTCAAGGAGATTGACAGGTACGCTTGAGGGTACGCTCGAGGTTCCCACTAGAGATGAGAATAATCACTCTTTTCGAATAATTGAATCAGAGTGAGTGAGTGATTGCAAGGATTTGAATCTTTGACTCACTATTTACAGATTCATGAAAAAAAAACTCTTAATTAATTTTTTAATTACTTTCTACGTTTCAACTCACTCTCACTCTCTGCGCCGACTAGTGACTTCTATTGGCTTCAAACTCATTCCTTTTGGCTTCAAACTCATTCCTTTTGGCTTCAAACTTACTCCTTTTGGCTTCAAACTCATTCCTTTTAGCTTCAAACTCACTCCTTTTGACTTCAAACTCACTCTTTTTAGCTTCAAACTAACTCTCACTCGCTGCGCCGACTAGTGCCTCACTCCTTTTATTTTCTAACTCACTCTCACTCGCTTCTAACTAGTGACCAACTCCTTTTGGCTTCAAACTCACTCCTTTTGGCTTCAAACTCACTCAATAAGAGTGAGGAAGTGTTGGTCAATAGTTGGCGCATCGAATGAGAGTGAGTTTGAAGCCAAAAGGAGTCACTAGTCAGCGCAGAGATTGAGAGTCATAAAAAATCTTTATGCTGAGTTGAAACTATAAACTCCTCTGCAAGATTAAACTCACTCACTCACTCTTACTCATTGTGCACATCTCTAGTTCCCACGACTATCGGAAAACACAGGTACGCTGACGTATAACAGTTTATAACAGTACAGCGTACCGGTACGCGTAGGGGTAGGCTATTAGTAATTTAGCTGTTACAGATCCTATCGGGGCGGCCCGGTGGTGTTTACGATAGCGTCGCCGGTCTTCACACGGCAGGACCGGGGTTCGAATCCCGGCGGACCGCCTCCCCGTACGCAGAACTGACTATCCAGCTACGGGTAAAACCAAGTCATAGAAAGCTAGAAATAGCAGGCCAAGACCGAATGAGGCTGTAGAGCCAGAGAAGAAAAAGAAGATCATATCGCAGGATCGGAGAGAGATCGTATCGCAGTTGACAAGCGATAAGAACGCACTTATCGCTCCAGAAACGCGTTCGAAAGCAGAGGTTTCGCTACAAAGTTACGACGTTACGTTATATCGAACATCGTTACGTTCGATAACCACAACTAACTCTGCCATCATCACACTTCATCATAACGATCCGGGGAAGCTATAAATTTTTGCCTCAACACTCAATTACTACCGAACAAAATCAACAAGCTGCTGATCAGCGGGCGCCTCTAGCGGTCAACAGATCTACCGGTGAACCGATTGCTATATTTGTGCGAGAAGGTAAATTGTTTCCCAATACTGCTGCGTGTGCGTGTTTTGGCTAGCCGAGTCGTGCTGCCGGGCGCATACAAATTGCCAAACACTACTGATTTAAAGAAGGTGCGCAATACCACCTTCAAAGAGATGAACAGAGACGCAGAGTGATGTCATATTGACGTTGAGCCGGCGAAAGGAAATCTACCCACCAGTTTATAATTTTGTTGCGAAAAAAAAACCTCCTCCCAGTGTGATTCATCGAGCAATCTTGTTTGTTTGGGGTTGTTTTTAATCTGCAGAAACGGTTTAACAGTTTGTGACTATTTTGGCACAGATTAAATATGTATACACTCACTCACACGTGTTGATCGTCAGTCGTCAGTCATCCGAATTTACTGTTTTTTGTTGACGCTACCCAAACATCTAAAGAAATTTGGTTTTGGAACGGATCTCGGAATTTCCTCGGAAAATATACAATTCTCCTATTTATTCAGTTAAAAACACAACTGTTAAAAACGCTTGATGACTCAAGAAAACAAGATAATGCCGAAATGGATCACTTCGTTTAATATATTTCACAGATTTTGTAACAGCCCATCTTCACGCCTTTAGAGAGGCCACCCCCCCACGCTGAATCATCCGGTTGCATTTTTATTTAGAGACAGCAGCACCAGATCAACAACCCCGCCAGCGCGTTTAAATCTCGCTCGACCGTAGCATTCTGTCCGTTAGCAGCGTCGGCGGTCTAGTCCACAAACGGTACACCGCGCCTTAAAAGCTCACCGGGGGCTTTATGGCGCTGGAGCACACTGCGTTTCGCAAAAGGGTAGCCACCGAACACTACGAAGCGCGCAGAAATTATTTATATGCTCTCATCGGGCGGCATCGGGCAGCAACAATCGGGGCATGCAATGCACGATGATGATTATGATCGCACCATTACATTGGCTTTTGACGCGCGCGAGCGCCCCCATTCTGTACTATTCGCATGCCACGGGTGTTATCGATCAGGCAAATAGGAGAACATTTTCGCGTGTACAAAAGCAAAAGGTTTACCCCTTTCGGTGCAAAGTGTTATAAAAAATGTTATTCATTTACAATGACCGTCAATACGAACTCTTCCAGAAAAGCAACATTCTGCCAAACCAAATACTGCGCGGTTTACTATTTGTATTTTGGCAAATACAGTGCGTAACGCAACTATAAGGCCACTTGTTTTTTGAGAATAACTGGAAAAGTTGAGAAGATAGATAAAATTGATGTTCTACAAAGTTGTAGAGAATAAAAAAATACGGATTTTTATGTATTTTGCATATTTTTACGCACACTAATACTATTTTTTTCTCTGGGTTGAAAATTGCTCCTTGTATCATAACTATAAGGCCACCTACGAAAATCCTTTGTTTTTTCATGCAAATTATCATTTTAAAAATCGGTAAAAATTACAATTAGTAAGAAATTCTCCCGTTTAACGTAAAAACAATTTTAAACAACTTTTTTTTTCACTTTTGGTAAACTTATGCATGCATTTGTAAAATTTTCAGAGTTTTTATGCATAATTTTTTATATTTTTATTTTTATAGTTTTTTTGTGTGTATATTTTGGACTAATTTTTTTTTGAGCATGAAACTACAATAAATACCTTTCCAAATATGTATAAACATCCCTGGTACAGTACCCATAGCATGTGCAGGAGCCAAATAAACGTACTTAGAAATCAGCCTTTTTGCGGTGTACATTGCTTTAAGTGCCTCGTGAACTTCGAAAACTAAAGATGAAAATATGCAAAAAATGGGACATAACGAAGAATATTAGGGAATATCAAAAATATTTTTTACAGATTTTTCCTATGATCAGCGACCGCTACGCTCTCCCCTCTTTTACTGCAACAGAAGCGCCAGGGATGTTTATACATATTTGGAATGGTATTTATTGTAGTTTCATGCTCAAAAAAAAATTAGTCCAAACGCTGGAGCACACTGCGTTTCGCAAAAGGGTAGCCACCGAACACTACGAAGCGCGCAGAAATTATTTATATGCTCTCATCGGGCGGCATCGGGCAGCAACAATCGGGGCATGCAATGCACGATGATGATTATGATCGCACCATTACATTGGCTTTTGACGCGCGCGAGCGCCCCCATTCTGTACTATTCGCATGCCACGGGTGTTATCGATCAGGCAAATAGGAGAACATTTTCGCGTGTACAAAAGCAAAAGGTTTACCCCTTTCGGTGCAAAGTGTTATAAAAAATGTTATTCATTTACAATGACCGTCAATACGAACTCTTCCAGAAAAGCAACATTCTGCCAAACCAAATACTGCGCGGTTTACTATTTGTATTTTGGCAAATACATCGTGTTGCAAACGCTAGTGTTTTTGTTTGGGGGGGGGGAAGAGATGTTTTTCGCAGCAGTAAAAACATCACAACATTCACACTCAAGTACGCAGTAGAATTAAAGCAATTTTGGGGTACGCATATGTGATTCTTTAAAAGCGAACCACCCCCATCGTAGGGAAAAGCGGGTTCCAATTAGTAAATATACTTCGGAGATGAAAAAACAAAGCACCATATTTACAGCTGCATCTGCATCGGAGGTCAACCATGGTGAGCAATAACGCTGCGCAACAACTAGGTCGACGAAAACAAAAAAAAATCTTCTACAGAAACGAAAGTAAATGGAATGGAATCATTTCTATTTTCCCACCGGCTAAGAAGCAAGGATTTACTGCCTGAGATGTTGCCGGTTTTGCGAAGCACCAAATTCCAGAGTTTTAGGTTGTACT
The DNA here is from genome assembly GCA_002091835.1 of Anopheles maculatus. Classification (NCBI taxonomy): domain Eukaryota; kingdom Metazoa; phylum Arthropoda; class Insecta; order Diptera; family Culicidae; genus Anopheles; species Anopheles maculatus. The sequence goes on along the minus strand of LULA01015757.1, from coordinate 17,684 downwards.
GGTAGACCCGGCTGACTTGTTGAGTAACAACCGACAGTATAGTTGAGCATGAGATTTTTCGCTTCTTTTTCGGCAGTCCCAGATAGATAGACTTAAACAGCAGCAAGATAGTTATGGTAGCACTGCTGCTTTGGCTCTCAAACTTCAAGCGGTTGTGGTCTCAAAGTAGAGTATAGTGAAACGAATCTTTAAAGGATTTAGAGCTTCAGATGCACTATAGTCTCATCAGTAATCTCATCAGTTTTTCCAGAGCAAACTTCAAGGATTTTAAGCTTCAGATGCATCTATAGTCTCATCCGTAATCTCATCAGCTTCTCCGGAGCAAGATCTGGAGTAGCGAGCCGCATGTTTGCCCACCACGGGCAGGCTCCACTATGTCTCGGGCACTCTCTTGGACGAATGCATCGTGTGGACACAATCAAAAAGCCCGCGCTGTGATAAGCGGTAATCACGCAGATGAAAATCCATGAAGATCTCAGCGAAGAGAGCGAGAGATGACGAGAGCACCGCAAGTCGCTGTAGGGATTCGTACACACAACCGCACTCACCGTGGTTCACTTTCTCCGGGAATCGTTTGCCTATTTTAATCGGTTTTAGTGCATTACTTTCATTTTTGTTTTGATTTTCTTTTACATCTTTGCTTTTTTCTTCCTCCGTTCGGTGTTTGCTGGCACGCCGAAAGTCGTGTTTTGGTGTACATAAATTCGATATGATCAATTTGACCAGTGAGAGATATACGGTGTCGGCATCATTGCGAAACATTAAGTGAAATATAGAAATAGAAGATGTTGTAGAAATATGTAAAATTATAGTATATAAATAGAAAAGAGAAGATTAATTAAGAAAACGTTAAAAAAACACGTTAAACATCATGAAACAAACAAAGAAAAACTACTCTTTCAGCAACAACAACCAACACACAACTCCCGAAAAAAAATCCCCGAAGAACATTCCACCTTGCGCGCCCGGTTTTGTGTTCAAGTGGTGATTTTTTGCTTCCTTCAAATATTCGATAAACGAAAGTGAGCGTCCTCCACTCCTTGTGCATTGAACTTGAAAATAGGAACACCAAAAAAAACCACAACAACAAAATACCCGTTGGGCGAAATAAAACAGCGTACAGAAAGTACAACACGCCATAAACCTCCGCACGTCTCGTGTGGACACACCCTCGAACGCACACACACACACACGCGCGTACCAAAGATCCAAATTAGTTAATCATTCGGTGTGCCGGTGGTGAATGGTTGGTGTTGGCGTGTTCGTTGGAGCAACAATTTCACTACACAACCGACACCAGAGCAAACAACCGACATCATGTGTGTCGTCGGCGCGCATACGAAAGCTTCACACGCTGTGGAACACAGTGAGCGGCCTTTTTATCTGTCTTTCTTTCTTCTGCATGCGTGCGTATAGGGGTATGTGTGTGTGTGGGCATTAGGAAAACAACCTCAAGACATAGCCGCTTATACGGTTTTATGGTGATTTTTGTACCGACTAACCGCCGTAGCATAGAGCGGGCCCCCCAAAAACACAGCCCAATTGACATCATGCTCTAGCAAACATCGAGCTTTCTTCTATCGAGATAAAGAGAGAAAGGGAGAGCGAGAGAAGGAGGAGAGGGTTACAGTATTGATAGACCTGTTTCTGTGCAGAGTTGTGAAAAAGAAATGAAAATTGGGGAGAGTTTTGTAATGTCCACGAGATAAAAAGGAAAGCAACGATTGAAAGTGATAGTTGAAATTAGCTCAAACAGTAAGCAGTAAGCGAATGTTTTTTGAGGTTGGCAAAATAACAAACTACTTGCTCCAAAAACATATTCGACTAAATAGAGAAAAGTATTTGATCAGATACCAGCCAGCGGTCCTCTCGCGATAGACTCAGTATGTTTAAGTTCAACAAGGGATCAGGCACCTTCTCCAATAAGAAATTCATCCAAAATATTACAAGCTAGAGTGCAGCAACTACAGGGGTGTTTCAGTGTTGAATGTCGCGTACGAGGTATTCTCGCTAGAACTGCAAGATCGCCTTGTCACATTAGACCAGAAAAATCATGAAGAAGAAAGCATCTGTGCAATGATTTAAAAGCTGCTTACGGTAGTATAGCTAGGGTGTACCACTATATGGCACAGTGAGCTCATTTAGAATCCCAACCAATGTCACACGTCAGATGAAGTCCGATGAAAAATTCTGAAGCCTCTGTTCTACCGGCAAGCCTGTCTACTCGCTAGTATAACACTAGTGCGTGAACTATTGAATCTCCAGACACCATCTTCCTTAGGTTAAACTGCGATGCCATTGGTTTGAGGCTCTCCTATGTAACAGGCACAGGAAACTCATAATGCTGGTCCTACTAAAATACACGGATTTACGATGGGGATGTACAGATAAGTTATACCACCTTCAAAGACACCTTTCTGAGGTAAAAAGTTAGTGCCAGCTGACATAGATGTTGAGATATTCCAAATCTGATCTAACATAGGTGTTGAGATATTCCAAAGGGTGCTGGCTACCAACCAGACTTAAGCTACAGTATCAGGAAACTTCTCCACTCAGATTTGCCTGTCGCGATGTACGAAAGCAAGTACTGACGTACGGCCTCCGAAACATGGACTCGATCCAATAACTAACGAAACCCTCTTAATCACGTTGGAAACGAAGATGCGATTGTGTGAAGACTCGCCAGGTTCCTGTGGGTTGGTCATGTTTTGTGAATGGTTCTGGACGGATCAGGCTGTGCTTATCTAACAGCAAAAACGGTAACGAGGGATACTTCAGCACGGCCAGGTACACGGGCTCAAATATCGATTATGAACTTCGGTAAGTCATATATGCGGTCGTATTTTATATACAGCGTTCTGAGTAAATAGTACAATATAGCGAAGTTCATCTTCATAAGCGAGAGAGAGCGAAAGCAAGAATTAGTATTGATTAGCACCTTTAGTTAGACTAGGTGCCGCCGATGCGTTATTTGCTTTTTCACACGTAGATCACTGAACTACCAGGGTTGACGGCAAAGGCACACTTCGTTGTGGCCCGGGGGAACACACAGCAGCACGCACAACACAAACCCAAACATACCTGGGCCTTGTTTATTCGATCGTCCTCGTGTTGTCCGCTCAGACAACGTGCCGCGACAGCCAGACGAAGACAAACAAATGTAACGCAACGGCTCAAAGCTTAGCGAACGTTTTGACTAGCGGCTAGCAAACCATGCGCGCCCGTCTAAATACAAATGTCAATGCAATAAAAGTAAAGCATCTTGACCTCGCGATTTCATCCGGCAACCAGTAACGAACCGGCTAATTGAGAGCAAAACAAATTAAAAATTATATTTTTGAGTTGCGTTTTTCTGCAGGTTCAGGTTCCGTAATTTCTTCGCTGGACACTGCGAACTCGAAGGACATACGTTTCAAGAAACCCATTAAAAGGAGCGTTAAAAAATGCAACATTTAATGATCTGTTCCACGCCGAACAACAAGAGTATCAATGACGCTTATTGGCTGTTAGAACCACATACGCAGGCCGGCAGTAAAAATTGATTAAAGTCGATTAAATCGGTTCTGCAGCAGTTCGGGCGAAACCACCGGTCAAAATAAGCATCACCGGACGATATTCAAATTTACCATAACACGCACTATCCTGGCCCGGGGCAGCAACACAACCACATGCTAAACGAGCCCTCGGTGCTCATTAAAAATTTCCCAATAAAAATTCAAATTATCACATGGAACAGTGGGATGAAGGCTGGAAGAGTGTGTTGCAGCCGGGATTGCATCGAGCGCGGAGTATGATAATAGCGATGTACGAAAGCAAGTACTGACGTACGGCCTCCGAAACATGGACTCGATCCAATAACTAACGAAACCCTCTTAATCACGTTGGAAACGAAGATGCGATTGTGTGAAGACTCGCCAGGTTCCTGTGGGTTGGTCATGTTCCTGTGGGTTGGTCAGCATAAACGGTAACGAGGGATACTTCAGCACGGCCAGGTACACGGGCTCAAATATCGATTATGAACTTCGGTAAGTCATATTTGCGGTCGTATTTTATATACAGCGTTCTGTGTAAATAGTACAATATAGCGAAGTTCATCTTCATAAGCGAGAGAGAGCGAAAGCAAGAATTAGTATTGATTAGCACCTTTAGTTAGACTAGGTGCCGCCGATGCGTTATTTGCTTTTTCACACGTAGATCACTGAACTACCAGGGTTGACGGCAAAGGCACACTTCGTTGTGGCCCGGGGGAACACACAGCAGCACGCACAACACAAACCCAAACATACCTGGGCCTTGTTTATTCGATCGTCCTCGTGTTGTCCGCTCAGACAACGTGCCGCGACAGCCAGACGAAGACAAACAAATGTAACGCAACGGCTCAAAGCTTAGCGAACGTTTTGACTAGCGGCTAGCAAACCATGCGCGCCCGTCTAAATACAAATGTCAATGCAATAAAAGTAAAGCATCTTGACCTCGCGATTTCATCCGGCAACCAGTAACGAACCGGCTAATTGAGAGCAAAACAAATTAAAAATTATATTTTTGAGTTGCGTTTTTCTGCAGGTTCAGGTTCCGTAATTTCTTCGCTGGACACTGCGAACTCGAAGGACATACGTTTCAAGAAACCCATTAAAAGGAGCGTTAAAAAAATGCAACATTTAATGATCTGTTCCACGCCGAACAACAAGAGTATCAATGACGCTTATTGGCTGTTAGAAATGTACCCACATACGCAGGCCGGCAGTAAAAATTGATTAAAGCCGATTAAATCGGTTCGATTAAAGCAGTTCGGGCGAAACCACCGGTCAAAATAAGCATCACCGGACAATATTCAAATTTACCATAACACGCACTATCCTGGCCCGGGGCAGCAACACAACCACATGCTAAACGAGCCCTCGGTGCTCATTAAAAATTTCCCAATAAAAATTCAAATTATCACATGGAACAGTGGGATGGGACAAGAATATTGGCCAGCTTGATGCAGGAACAGCTCGTTGAGTTGTTGATTTAACGAGTTACTGTTGTGCTGTGGCTGTTGTGAAAAATCATTATGATTCACTTCAGCAAAAAGGATAAGATAAGTGGGTTAAAATGTGTGTTGTTTCGAGCGTTCGGCTCACTGTCCCGCGGAGATCCCCTCCCCCACACACGCACACACACACACACGCACAAACAAATCGCAACGACATAAAACTGCAGTTCAAGCGCAGCAAATAATATAAACATTCCGCCAGTGGCAGGCATAGGATGGTGCAGCCACCAGACTTCCCGGGGGCAGTAAATGCCATTTTTATCGACCATAACTATTTAACGCCTCATTCTCTCAATTCACCTTTCTGCTACCCCTAGCGCCTTTCTAACCGCCTCCCAATCCCCATGATTGCGATGCACAGCGGGTAAGCATAATACTGAATGCAATACAATATCAATAAAAGCTAACATGCATTCGCGCTCGTCAACAAAAGCTGTTGCAAATCGCATCCAAAAGGATAAGAAAAGCCGGTCGAGCGCCCACATTTACGGTGTGTATTGACATGTTGGCGAGAACAAGATTTTATCTTAGCAAGAGTCATGCAAGAGTTGAGACAGAATCGTTTATGTTCCAATTACTGGTGGTTTTCCCACGCTTTTTTAGTGTGCGGGATGATTTTAGTAAACATATGTCTAAATCAGCTGGTCAAATTTTAATACAAAAACGAAAACGGATGATGCAACAAGCACAATTGAAACAGCGTGCCCTAAGATATCCATGTTTTCCCTTCCCCACTAGAAAGAGAGTGAAATATTTGCACCAGAAATGATTTAGGGCGCATCGAAACAACGTGCGTGGCGGCGTGGGAGCCTAAACCCTCGCAGGTGTGGCAATGCCAACTTACAAAATGAAGGTGCATCATCACTCTCCCTTAGACGGTGTATGCGAAGCGAACACTGACGGCCCGACTGCAGTTCAATCGAAATCGTACACAAAACGCGCAACAGGTGTTGGAGTTTAGGGCTGTTAAGACCAGCAATAGTTACATCAGACTGTAGTCTGTTGATGGCCAGGACTGTTGAACATATCTCAACACCTGTGTTCTTATCGGTACCGACTTTTGAGCTACAGATAGCTGAAGATGAAGCTACAGATACAGACTTCTTTAGCATGAGGGCTGAGTGTCGCTTGAACAATTCTTTGGTAAGCTATTGTAGGAGAGCGTAGGACCTAGGAGAGTCTCAAACCAGCAATGTCTCGGAACCTCTGAGTCTCGGAGGCCTCGGACCCTCTCTAGCTTCAGATTACAAAGAAGCTACGTAAGCACATCTCGCTATCTTAACAATTACTACCTAACCCAGTCCCGCTCAATTGTCGCGAACAAAAATAACCAAATTTCCATCGCTAAGATTTGCGCCCCATTCGATAATCATCGTTGGATGCAGCTGGCGTGAAGCTGGCAGACACGAAAAAACAGATCAACCTACATAACACCTGCATATATCTAACCCCCCAATCAGGGGTGTGTGTGGGTGGATGTACGTAACTGCCGTGACCATCGGAACGTAATGCGCTGCGAATGTTGTTGCGCAGCACATCCGCACGGAAGCCACATCATATCGCATAATGATCGTACCCGTACGGTGCAAAACGTGATGCACACAGTTCACCCACAACAATGCCCACCGTACAGCGGCAGCCAGAAGAAGCTGTGCGCCTTACATATCCTCGTAACCTGGTGCGCTCACTACCGTTCGGTTTTCGTTTTCCCCGACCCAGAGATGTGGCACGAAAGAGTAGCCCCGCGTGCGTTAGTGGTTCATTCAGACGGAAAATAAAATGCATTCCGCGTGCCGGTGGAGCGTCGAGAAACAAAATAATTAATTCGCCCACGCCGCAACATACACACGCGTCTGTGCATATAAAAACACGTATGCAATTCCGACTCGATACCTCGACTTCCTCGTAACTCATCGACGCATCCACCGACGAAGCCCAGACCCCGTCGACGATTACACAACGACGTCACACCTGCACCACACATCTCTCTCGTACACGTAAATCTGCCCATTTTTCCCATGGTACACATAATTTTCCACTGCACATTTTCCTCCTTAGCTTCAGGATTCGGGCATCTTCCTTTCCGGAAGCGGCATACCACTCTCGTTATCGCGCAACATGCCGTGTGTGACGTCGTTGGCGTCGCGCGTGTTATGGCCGAAAATCATAAACATTCAAACTTTTGAACAGACACCGTACGGAAACGTATAAGCAAGCAACGGAGAGACAGAGAGAGAGAATGAGAAAACACCCAATAATAAGCGCATCTAAACACGCACAAACAACAACCACACAAAACAATCACCAAACTCAGCTCCAGTCAAACATGCCGATAGTTTGGTGTAGGCGCGTTTGGCTCCCATTTTCGTGTTGGGTACGATACGCTTTGTTGTCGATATTGTTTTTTTTCCATTCCGGAAGAAGCCAACCCCGGGGGAGAAACGGCGAAGAAGCCGAGCAGCAATAGGAAATGGTTTGTAGGCTAAAATCGAGATTACGCTCCACTGAACGCTTGCTCACCTTTCCCTGCCCAGTTGTAGGTGGAGGATGTTTATAGTAATGCTGCGTGGTGTAGAAGGGAAATTAATTTAGAATTCCTGCACGCATCAACAGCTGCACAGCACACCGAGAGGTGCAAAACAGTGAAGAAGAGGCGATCAGATTCAGTCAACAAGCATGAGATTAAGTTTAAAATGTGTTTACACGAAACGTTAGGCCGTTTTTAAGCGCGTTACTCTTGGTATCAGGAATCGTCTAGGCTCGTTTGGAACGAGTTCTCCCAACGAACGAGCTCAGGATTTTGGTACGAGAATTTCGTATTTTATTGCTACTCTTGGTATAATTCTGATCACTTCCCGAAAGAATATTGCATATCTATAAGTCCTCCCTATATGCAGAGTTTGACTGCTTATGGTGAATTCGCGAGAGTCACGAGATGCTGATGTAGTCTCCTCCCACCGAGTGTCAAGAATCTTGACTGCTTTTATCTAAACTTAAAATCTCTACTGGTCTTTGATGAAGTACCTCCCGATATGCAATAACGTAAATAGTCCACCACTACTCAAATAAAAAACAACCACATCCGAAAGCTCACATACAAGCTGCCCGTTGAAACGTGTATTAAGAATTTCCCCTTCGGTTTTAATTCTATTTCCCGTACCAGACAAAGCGTCGGCAAAAACCGTAGGAATGGCAGGCGTCTCTGTCATGCAGGAAGTAAGGTGAATTGCCCTTGATCGATCGTGGCTCGCTACATAGAGTGTTCCCGGCCGCTGCCAATCGAGCGCATCGGAATGGCTTGTTTTAACACACAGTAATGCAGAAATGGCAGAAAGAAGAAAAAAAAAACGTTAGCTGAACCGAAACCAAACTGTGCTGCACTCGTTGTTGCACTTCCGGTGCCCAGTGTGTGGTTGCTATCGGGCCAAACTATAACCCGGGGTTCGCTCAGACTGGAGCTGGAGGGGCGGGTTGGCTGCTGTTGTTTTAGTGCTTTGTCAACTTCCCATTTCCCGTAGCCTACTCATGTTCATATCTGCGCATTTACTGCGTGCTAGGAAAGGCTAGAACCTGCTCTGCTTGGATGAGGGCCAACATCCGGATAAACATTCGAAGAAAATGGTGAACGGACACCAATCAAAGATATCACAAGGAACTCTGGTGGTACGCTTGTTGAAGTAGGCAACGGAAAGCGGGCAAACTTCAACAGTTTTAGCTAGTCGACAAACAAACCAAAAAAAAAAAAATCCCCCAACTGTAGTCTCTCGAAACTATGCGTGAAATATGATCCATACTGTAAACAGCGGATGTACACTGATGACGAGTCGCATCTCATATCAGCCCCAACGTCAAGTGACAAAGAAGAAATTGGCAATTGGGAGAATTGCTGACGAGTCGTATTCGTGTCAGCGCACGGCACGGTTGCAAACCTCTGACCTTCTACTGCTATAGATCGCGTGTATTTATTTTCATCTTGGCCACCACTCAAATCGATCGGAACTTGCTACTCCTAACTCTGCTGAACATGATATGCTCCTTCCTGCAACAAAACCGTCACTGCTGACGGACGGAATTGCGCTCTGTTTCTTACCGCGCAACTCGTACCATAAATCTGTATCGTGTCATACTGGCGAAACAGTAGTTATCTTGACCGAGCTGGAAACTTTGACAACAACTAAAAATTACCTTCCAAAGTATACAAAATGTCAGAAAAAAACACATTTGTGCGACACACACGAACCACATGGCCTCTAACTAATAGTCTCCAGCCCAGGGATTGGTTGCGCCGTAACAAATCTATTCGCTAGAGCTGCTGACCACACACACACACACACATACATACCTTCAGCAGCCCTGACGCATAACGTTCCGAGCGAAAGTAACGCAAGCAGAACGGGGAGATTTGATTGTTACTTTAGTTTTCTTCGCACGAGTGAGCGCACACATTAATACTATCACTAGATAGTACCGTAGTGCTAACTATAGTGCTCACATTCTCGCATACACAGCTCTCTGTCTTTCGCACCAGCTTAAACACAAAACAAAATACGTCCGAGCGCGTTCAAGCCCTTTGTTGTTCGACTATCCCGGTCTGTGTGTTACGCTCCCATCGGACGTTCACGTTGCAATAAATACTGCTAACGGCGTGCGATAGGTGAAGCTGCAACTTTTGACAAACACCATCTGATCGACGAGCGGGAGTATAAACGTCAGTACAAGAGTTTACTTTGAAGATCAAAATTTAAATTCCCAAAATGCTATACCTATATGTTCATGAAGATGTAGATCTACCTCACCAGTAAACATAGAGACAGTAAAACAATAGTAGCAGCTGCATCGAAACTGTCCCAGTTCCTATTGGGGACCGTTTTACCGCGTGCGGGCCCTATATTCACGGGGGTTGACACTCCAGTTTGCGCTGCTGGTTGCTGAAACTAACTACCCTACCGAATGTCAGACCACATGATCGCTGTTCATGCACTGATAAACGGGCTTGGTCCGTATGCGCTAGTTGTTGCGATCAATCTCCCCCGATGCGGTTCGCTTCCTTCAAAACCAATATGTGTAGTCTATAAAGCAGCATCATTGCCACAGACGGCCGGGTCACTTTACGAAGATGGGTTTTATAAAACACGCCATGACCCGATCTTGACCTACCTGATGGCTTTAAGGATGCGATTTATTAGAGTGTGCTGCAATAAACCGAAGCCTGCTATACTACGGCTTGCTAAACTTCAATTGTACCTGGCACAATTCGTATGCTTACTGAATCTAAAAAGAAGACTATGTGCTTCTTTACTTCGGGAAGTTGTCCGGTGTTATGTTAATCGCAGCAACACCATCAATCACTTCACTTCTTATTCATTGTCTTTAACTAGAAGAGTTCAAGAAGAAGATCACTTAATGCGTAAGCCTCTAAAGAGACGAATAAACCTCAAAGGATATCACGCTGTTCACCAGCGTAAGCAAGTAGAAATTACAACACCAGATTAACTAAGCTTTCGAGAGGGAATTAGCGTTCTTCAGTGGGATAAAAAGTATGTGTACATCGTGCGACAATAAAGATGATTTATTGCATCACTTCCAACTCTCCCGAACAACTTTGAGCGTCATGTCTGGTTGAAATTGGCCTACCATAACTATTTATGAATTATTTTCTGTGTAATTTAGACAAGCTATTGAATCTGTAAGGCGAACGCTATCAAGTTATCATTAACTGGTGTCAGTTACTATCACAAAAATGATTTACTTTTCGAGGTGTATTAGGGCAGTCGTTTGTCGGATCATTTTATCTTACATTTTAAGAGCAATATACTCAGCCGCAGCGAGAAATTAACATGTTGCAAGTTGCGACAAATGAGCTCAAACAACTAGAAAACATAGTCCACTGATGCTCTTTAATATTTTGAAGAAAACGGTATGAGTTTAACTAATACTGCACACCATGCTCAGCCCATGCCACATGTCAATCAAAAGCCAACCATTTGAAGGATTCCATACCGAACTGGTACAAGATGATTGAATTTGTTATTCACATCTTCGCTAGAATGTTGTTTTCGCCTTCTTTTAGCATAGCGCAAAAACCGGCCTACTCTCACGAAGGAATCGTTCCACGAATAGACACTAATCGCGATGCGTTCGGATGGGATGGCCGACGCACGCCAGAATCAGTTCTATATTTAAATGCGATGAGTCAGATACGCCATAGTGTGATGGCTTTAAGCAGATCTCTTCAGCTCATCTCGCAGATCACCGCATCGAATACCAACACAGCAGAAATGGTAGAAGATGGCACACACAAAAAAAACCAACCAACCTCACTTAGAGTGGAACGAGGACGCACGGATTCATCAGTACCATACTACAGCACAAAATGAAAGTCATAGAAAACTTCTTTTGCTAACAAATTCCTTGTACGCTCCTGGAGGCGTAGAATTTTTGTGCCAATGTGCCAGATGTACCGAAGCCGCCGAAGTCGTTCAAAACATTTGGATACAGATTGTGCATTTGCGCGTACGGGGTTCGGGTCGGTTCGCTGGCCGCCCGTCTTTACCGATAGGTTGAAAACCTGTCACACAAACGCGGTTGCGTGGTTCGAAAGCAGGAAAGTGCAACGCAACCATATAAGTCCGAAGGCTGACAAAGTCATAATAATAATAAAGCTGTAGTGCAGGGATGTTGAACTGATCGAACGGAAACCTTGGTTGGGGTGTTGGCAGTAAACTGGTGAACCGGATTCCAAAACCATAAAAGCGATGATTGGAAATGTTTATCCGTCTTCTATCTCTTAATGGTTGTATCCGGGCATTGGTTTAATAGTGTACAAATCGGTTTTCGGTTTTCGATATCCTCAAAAGATATTGCACCGCCGGCATATAAACCGGTCAAGGTGACAGGGTGCGTTTTGCTTCGTAGGATACGGAGTCCTCGGTGATGCAGCGGTACCGGTACGACGGTCTCCAACATGGCCGTACCATTATTAAACCTCATCCGGGTATGTTCCTCCATGTAGCAAGGATTGTCTCCGGTTGCAGACAAGACCCCATTAGGTCGCTTTAATCCAAAAAGAAGAAATATAAACATTAAAAACATTGATAGCTTTAAACCACTGGGAGATAAGCTTACCGCACGATGTCAATCTCCGCCTTAATAGGCCTGGAAAACAACTTCACAAAAAACGTCTCATAAAAATATTCATCAAGAAAAATCAAACATCATTTCGCTCGCGTTAGATATATAAAAATACAGGTTTAATATACTAACTGCGTATTCTGTTGTACCGGTGTGCGTCTCTACACAATAAAAAAAAAACACATTGTATGAAGAGTGCGAATTGCTAAAGAGACCACTATCTCGCGCAAGTCGTAAAATGAAGCCTACAGTTAGTTGCTTTCAATTGCTGCGAAGGTTATAAGACCCATACCAATCAACTCACCAGACTGCCGGCTAGCTGTACTAGGAGCGCGTGTGTGTCAACTCGAGAATCGATTAAATGTCTTTATTACGAAATGGAAATGACCCGCCAAATGGACAACGGGTTATAAAAAAAAAACCTAAATGTATTCTACCACTTCTGGTAAACATTGGACCGAACCTGTCACACGCGTAGTCACCACGCGTGCACCGGTCATACGCTGCGGGAGAACCGGGAACCCCACGCACAGTTTTTTAGACACGCCGGTTTAGACGAGACAAATCCTAATACGTTGTTGCAGCGAACTTGTGGTACTGGTGACCTGAATATAAAATTATTTTGACACTAACGAGTATGCTTTGTCACAAAATTACTTCATTTTGCTAAAGCGGAGATGTTTTGGTGTGGACAATTCGGTGGCATCGGTAAGTCATTATCTTTCCCGGTATAACATCAGCAGGTTGTGAAACTAATATATTATTGTTATAAAAATAGCAATTATTATTATAATTACTATATGTTGTCAAAACAACAATATGATAGCGTAAATGGTTGAACACTGTACCAATAAGCAGATTACTGAACAACAACTGAAACTGTTGAAATTAAAACATTTTATATTTTTTTCCCCAATAAAAATATCCAGACATAAAGAGAAATATTGTATCAAATAAGAAACCCCAGATGTCTCCCACAGAGACTGAACCAGAAATCAGAACAGTGCGTGGAATTTCCGCTTACGATGGCCATCCACAATATGTGTGTGAAGGTTCCAACCAATAATCCTCTGGAGATGAAACCAGCAATGCGATGGAAGCTTTGTTCAGCTTCTTTGTCCGAATGCGCTATTCCCGGCATTGCGACTGCGGGGGCGAAGTCTTGCAACAGTGAAACATTGCAATGTCTGTGTTTCGCTAATGGGGAAGCAACTATAATCCGCTGCATTTTCTGACGCTCTTGCATGTGCGGCGCAAGTCTTGCCGGCTCCCCACATCTGCAAGGGCAACCAACTTCACTCCCATGTAAGCGTCGAATACAGCGCATCAAAACACTGCTGAGAATGTTGTACGGTGCATCTTTCCATCCTGCCCAGCCACACGCCCTGGTGTCAATTTCGCTGCCAACGATCGATCGATAAATTCGATCCATGACATCATTTAGAAACGGCGTGGAGTGAGCTGACGCTTCCCGAGGTGCTTCCTTCGAGACCGAGAGAGAGAGAGAGAGATAGTGAGAGTAGCAGAGCACGAAGGCGCCACCAAAGCTGACCACGAGACAAAATGTTGTTCTTGGGCGAGCGAAATGATACACGGAATGTGAAACATATGATGGCAGCAACAAGACTAACAACGGCGTTGATTCTGCACAAAATGCGCTCAGAGCTCTGGATAAAGATTACTTGAAACGCATGTGCTTTGCAAGCCAGACGAATCTGGCTGGATGACTTATCCTTTACAGCAAATGGAACACCTAGAGCAGCTTTGGTAAGAACGCATCGGCGTAAATAGGCTGCGATGTGCTATATATGCATTCTGCAACGTGCATCCATCGGAGTGGCTTGGTAGCGACGATGTTGGAACCGGCTTGTCTTCGCACGGTCGGACCGTCATCAGTTCCCGCCCATGTTCACTTCATTTTGGTTCATTTTTGGGTACTTTTTAACCCCAGATTTGCAGTTTTTTTGTTGCACAAAGTGCATAGATAACCCAAAATGCATAGGAGAATCTTATTAGACTTCAATCAAACTTCGTCACCAAAGCTATGAACGTTACAAAAATTTAGACAGTATAAAAAAAATCAGTTTTACTTTTTTTCATCAAAAACAACACAACACAACACAACAACAAAATTCTTCACATTGCATATATTTATGAGAGATGAGAGATGGGTTGATGGATGTGCCCCCGGTCGAGAGAGTTCTCTTCTTGATCACCGTCCGAAGAAAACCGGTTTATCTTCTCTCATCCGATAGTCTTTCTTTTCTTCATCGCTTACTCTGTTCTCTTCTTCTCATCATCATCCATCCATCATCCATCCCTCATTCTATCCAACGACGGAGTCTTATTTGCTCACCATGTAAAGAAGGCTCGAACCTACGACTAGTGCAAATCATGAATAGCTTTGTCCATCGCCCTAACCACGGCACTAAATGTTGTAGTGGTGGGGGTGTCGAGTTAAAAGCCAATTTATGCAAGAAGCGAATCGTATGCATGAATGGGTTAGTTGTCGATATTCCACCGCAGAACCCTACATGTGTAGAGACGCACACCGGTACAACAGAATACGCAGTTAGTATATTAAACCTGTATTTTTATATATCTAACGCGAGCGAAATGATGTTTGATTTTTCTTGATGAATATTTTTATGAGACGTTTTTTGTGAAGTTGTTTTCCAGGCCTATTAAGGCGGAGATTGACATCGTGCGGTAAGCTTATCTCCCAGTGGTTTAAAGCTATCAATGTTTTTAATGTTTATATTTCTTCTTTTTGGATTAAAGCGACCTAATGGGGTCTTGTCTGCAACCGGAGACAATCCTTGCTACATGGAGGAACATACCCGGATGAGGTTTAATAATGGTACGGCCATGTTGGAGACCGTCGCACCGGTACCGCTGCATCACCGAGGACTCCGTCGTATCCTACGAAGCAAAACGCACCCTGTCACCTTGACCGGTTTATATGCCGGCGGTGCAATATCTTTTGAGGATATCGAAAACCGAAAACCGATTTGTACACTATTAAACCAATGCACGGACACAACCATTAAGAGATAGAAGACGGTTAAACATTTCCAATCATCGCTTTTATGGTTTTGGAATCCGGTTCACCAGTTTACTGCCAACACCCCAACCAAGGTTTCCGTTCGATCACTTCAACATCCCTGCACTACAGCTTTATTATTATTATGACTTTGTCAGCCTTCGGACTTATATGGTTGCGTTGCACTTTCCTGCTTTCGAACCACGCAACCGCGTTTGTGTGACAGGTTTTCAACCTATCGGTAAAGACGGGCGGCCAGCGAACCGACCCGAACCCCGTACGCGCAAATGCACAATCTGTATCCAAATGTTTTGAACGACTTCGGCGGCTTCGGTACATCTGGCACATTGGCACAAAAATTCTACGCCTCCAGGAGCGTACAAGGAATTTGTTAGCAAAAGAAGTTTTCTATGACTTTCATTTTGTGCTGTAGTATGGTACTGATGAATCCGTGCGTCCTCGTTCCACTCTAAGTGAGGTTGGTTGGTTTTTTTTGTGTGTGCCATCTTCTACCATTTCTGCTGTGTTGGTATTCGATGCGGTGATCTGCGAGATGAGCTGAAGAGATCTGCTTAAAGCCATCACACTATGGCGTATCTGACTCATCGCATTTAAATATAGAACTGATTCTGGCGTGCGTCGGCCATCCCATCCGAACGCATCGCGATTAGTGTCTATTCGTGGAACGATTCCTTCGTGAGAGTAGGCCGGTTTTTGCGCTATGCTAAAAGAAGGCGAAAACAACATTCTAGCGAAGATGTGAATAACAAATTCAATCATCTTGTACCAGTTCGGTATGGAATCCTTCAAATGGTTGGCTTTTGATTGACATGTGGCATGGGCTGAGCATGGTGTGCAGTATTAGTTAAACTCATACCGTTTTCTTCAAAATATTAAAGAGCATCAGTGGACTATGTTTTCTAGTTGTTTGAGCTCATTTGTCGCAACTTGCAACATGTTAATTTCTCGCTGCGGCTGAGTATATTGCTCTTAAAATGTAAGATAAAATGATCCGACAAACGACTGCCCTAATACACCTCGAAAAGTAAATCATTTTTGTGATAGTAACTGACACCAGTTAATGATAACTTGATAGCGTTCGCCTTACAGATTCAATAGCTTGTCTAAATTACACAGAAAATAATTCATAAATAGTTATGGTAGGCCAATTTCAACCAGACATGACGCTCAAAGTTGTTCGGGAGAGTTGGAAGTGATGCAATAAATCATCTTTATTGTCGCACGATGTACACATACTTTTTATCCCACTGAACAACGCTAATCCCCTCTCGAAAGCTTAGTTAATCTGGTGTTGTAATTTCTACTTGCTTACGCTGGTGAACAGCGTGATATCCTTTGAGGTTTATTCGTCTCTTTAGAGGCTTACGCATTAAGTGATCTTCTTCTTGAACTCTTCTAGTTAAAGACAATGAATAAGAAGTGAAGTGATTGATGGTGTTGCTGCGATTAACATAACACCGGACAACTTCCCGAAGTAAAGAAGCACATAGTCTTCTTTTTAGATTCAGTAAGCATACGAATTGTGCCAGGTACAATTGAAGTTTAGCAAGCCGTAGTATAGCAGGCTTCGGTTTATTGCAGCACACTCTAATAAATCGCATCCTTAAAGCCATCAGGTAGGTCAAGATCGGGTCATGGCGTGTTTTATAAAACCCATCTTCGTAAAGTGACCCGGCCGTCTGTGGCAATGATGCTGCTTTATAGACTACACATATTGGTTTTGAAGGAAGCGAACCGCATCGGGGGAGATTGATCGCAACAACTAGCGCATACGGACCAAGCCCGTTTATCAGTGCATGAACAGCGATCATGTGGTCTGACATTGGGTAGGGTAGTTAGTTTCAGCAACCAGCAGCGCCAACTGGAGTGTCAACCCCCGTGAATATAGGGCCCGCACGCGGTAAAACGGTCCCCAATAGGAACTGGGACAGTTTCGATGCAGCTGCTACTATTGTTTTACTGTCTCTATGTTTACTGGTGAGGTAGATCTACATCTTCATGAACATATAGGTATAGCATTTTGGGAATTTAAATTTTGATCTTCAAAGTAAACTCTTGTACTGACGTTTATACTCCCGCTCGTCGATCAGATGGTGTTTGTCAAAAGTTGCAGCTTCACCTATCGCACGCCGTTAGCAGTATTTATTGCAACGTGAACGTCCGATGGGAGCGTAACACACAGACCGGGATAGTCGAACAACAAAGGGCTTGAACGCGCTCGGACGTATTTTGTTTTGTGTTTAAGCTGGTGCGAAAGACAGAGAGCTGTGTATGCGAGAATGTGAGCACTATAGTTAGCACTACGGTACTATCTAGTGATAGTATTAATGTGTGCGCTCACTCGTGCGAAGAAAACTAAAGTAACAATCAAATCTCCCCGTTCTGCTTGCGTTACTTTCGCTCGGAACGTTATGCGTCAGGGCTGCTGAAGGTATGTATGTGTGTGTGTGTGTG